>CM061046.1:62231626-62406535 GCA_030762985.1 Adelphocoris suturalis
CTGGTCAAGGCTGCCCTCTCGAGAACGTGGCCGCTCCAGGAATAGCTCGTGTGGTACAGATAATATGTACGTCTGTCAGTCTGCTCTTTCCCGAGTAGAGGAAACTGAGTACGATCGGTCCAGCTTGCGGTTTTTCTCGTTTTACTGGTTTCAAGTAGAATCGCCTCAACCCAAACAGATTGATTTGAGAGTCCTGTTACTACCAGTTACTGCAGTGACCAAATAATGTTGTTTCTTGTCTACCTCTAAGGCTATGACATCGTGCAGGAGATCAAAAGTGTTGTTATACTCCGAAGCAAAAAGTTCTGGTCATGCAGCGTGATCGTATGAGCGAATTTTCTTAAATTATCGTACTATGTTATGTTACATTGTTTTGAAAATTAAGGACTTTGAGGGAAAATAAATCGTTTACTATCAATTTTATGGCAAAAAACTCGAATGTTCTGAATTTTGAACTTTTTTGGAGCTTGTATCGATTTTTTAGCACATTTTAATGAAATTTAGGTCTACTTTTCAGCATACTTGTGCACATAAATTTTTAAATATTCTATTTTATAGTTAATAAACTTTATATTAGTGATATTCTGCTAAACAATATAAATTTAACGATTTTTAGTAATTTTTTCATCATTTTTTCTGAAATTTGATTAATTTAATGTGTTGAAAAAATGCTGGCCAATGAACTCGTCCTTTCGTTTGGAAAGCTTGATTTTTTGGCGCAAGAATGGATTTTTTATCTCAATGCTAAGGAAAGTTATCTTCTAGATCTTCTTTTTAACCTAGAATACTATGGAGAATGATGGGGAGCAATTTCGGACCCCCGTCCGCCCCACGATTCTTGTAATGAGAGGGGGAAGGGGTCCGTCATTCCTCTCCATCATTCCCCACAGTATTCTAAGTTAAAATAAAGAATACTTGTTGTGCTTGAAGTGCAAGTACTTTTACTTGCCACCTGGACAAGAACAAATCCTGATGTTTTTGTACTAAGGATAATAAGTACAAATACTTGAGTACTTGTACTTACTAATTTTATTTCAAGTACATTAGGTACCTACTTATAACACTGTACTTGCGATTATTTGAGTATTGTACCTGTACTTCGTACTTTGTACTTGTAAGTACATTTTTCCCAATTCTGTCACCAACACGCACTCCGATAAGTTTTGAAGATGTTTTATGCAGTTATCCTCTGGCCGCTCGTGATCTCACGAGATATGGCGTTCACACCGGACGCGCAACGAACACTGAATCCTTTGATGGTTCGTCGGTTTACCGACAAGAGACGGATTGCTCCCGAACGTTCGTGAACAGGGTCCGCAAACTCTGTTCGGCGCGGGTGAGTGTTAACACCACCCGAGCATTTGCTCGCCATTGTTTGCAAAAGTGTTCACGATCAATGCTAAAACCCGGTTTTACAATTTTTAGTTAATTATTATTGCATGTGTGAGTCAACAGGTGACCCTGACAGGCTATAAATCTCTCGAGGGGCTGCGAGGCTCGTAGTTACGGAGTGCAGCAGACTGCAAGGTCCCCGCCAAGCGGGCTAGAGGGAGAGGGGTTCCGAACTTTCACTCGACCTTGGAGAATTGCCACACAGTCATCTGAGGTAACTTATGTTTCTCAGGCGTTCCAGCAGCTCGCTTTTGTCAGTTTCCAATCAGTAGGCCGATCGATCAATTAGCGGGACAAAAGATCCCAAATAGGGACGGTCCTTATCTCAATAGCTGCCGATGCGCAACCCTCAAAACTATAAATAGTAACGGAGTCACGTTCAATCAACCGCTAAATAATTTTGACCTGGATAAATATTATTGACATTTTATGTCTTTACTTTGGCACATAGAATCAAAAAGTGTTACCGTTACCGAATTGTTACTTTTTTCTGATGATTATGGCTTACAATCAAATCGTTGCTACGGAACTGTATCTTAGGCATTTATCGTTCCCCAGTCGTTAGAAAGCTCTCGATTTACCTAACGGTACTATGACGAGTTCATTGGCCAGCATTTTTTGAACACATTAAATTAGTCAAATTTCAGAAAAAGTGCTGAAAATATCACTAAAAATAGCAAAAATCTGCTACAAATCGTTAAATTTATATTGTTTAGCAGAATATTACTCAAATAAAGTTTATTAACTATAAAATAGAACATTAAAAAATTTATGTGCAAAAGTATGCTGAAAAGTGTATTTAAATTTCATTAAAATGTGCTAAAAAATCGATAAAAATGTTCAATGTTGTCTCTGAGAGGCTTTATAACCAATTTCAGCGCTCTGGGATGAACAGAAGGTAACTTTATTGTTCAAACAGCTTATTCAATTTCACTGACGTTTTCCTAATAGTGATTAGGTGTTCAGTGCTCACAAAGTGGGTTTGTACCGAATGCCAACGCTCTGCAATGAGCGAGAGAGAAGTTAGCATTGTTGCCCACAGAACTGATCTGACTTCCCAGTGACCACTTTCAGTTATTTCAAAGAGGCGTTATAACAAAGTTCAGCCCTCGGAGATGAAAAGCAGAGTAGTTAGCTTTATTGCTCAAACAGCTCATCTGTCTTCATTGACGTCCTCCTAATCACTTCCAGTGGTCACCAAGTGGGTGTGTACTGAATGCCTACGCTGTAGAATGAGCGAGAGAGTAGTTAGCTTTATTGATCAATCAGCACACGTGTCTTCATTGACGTCCTCCTAATCACTTCCAGGGTTCACTAAGTGGGTGTGTACTGAATGTCAACCCTCTGCAATGGACGTGAGATGAGTTAGTATTGTTGCCCACAGAACTGATCTGACTTCCCAGTGCCCACTTTTTGTTATTTCAAAGAGGCTTTATAACAAATTTCAGCGCTCGGAGATGAACAGCAGAGAAGTTAGCTTTATTGTTCAAACAGCTAATCTGCCTTCATTGACGTCCTACTATACTAATCACTCAGTTATCACCAAGTGGGTGTGTACCGAATGTCAACGCTCTGCAATGAATTAGAGCGAAGTTAGTATTGTTGCCCACAGAACTGATCTGACTTCCCAGTAACCACTTTTAGTTATTTCGAAGAGGCTTTATAACAAATTTCAGTGCTCGGAGATAAACAGCAGAGAAGTTAGCTTTATAGTTCAAACAGCATATCTGTCTTCATTTTCGTCCTCCTAATCACTTACAGTTGTCGCTAAGTGGGTGTGTACTGAATCTCAACGCTCTACAATGAACGAGAGAGAAGTTAGCATTGTTGCCCACACAACTGATCTGACTTCCCAGTGATGACCTTTAGTTACCTATTTCGAAGAGGCTTTAAAACAAATGTATAACAAATCGCACCACAACTTAGTATACTTGTGGGCGTGACGAGGAATTGGCACAGTCAGACACGGAACCAAAATTGATCACCAATTTTTGACTGCTCTTGGATATAATATTGTGTTTGGTTGTTCTTGACAGCCGCTCTGGGATAAAAAACTTCAAATCGGCCTCGTCAACGCTTAGTTCTATTTTTTGAAATAGAAATTCGACAGGGAGACTCGCTGGGACATTAAAAGACAATTAAAATGGTGAGCACTTTCTTAATCAGCTGGGGGGATAAAATATCTCAATGTCTTGCAAGCTCCAGCAAGATTTTAGGTGAAAAATGCCTATAATTTTAATACTTTGTGTCAACAAACAAATCGTTGCTATGGTTGCAAGCGTATCTTAGGCATTCATAGTCGTACAAAAATCGTCCGCTAGTTGTTGGAAAGCTCTCGATTTACCTAACCGTATTATGTTAGTCACTGTGCAGTGCGTGGCCATCAATCTGAAGTATGAGCATGGTTGTCTGAATAATTGTTTAGATACAGGCGATCCTTCTCAGTTAATTTTATAAACATGACCGCAACCACATTAGACTGGAAAGAAACTTGGAAGTTGAAATGAGATAGGGAGACTTTCTGGGACATTAATAGACGATTGGAACGATGGGGAAAAATGGAAAGACGCGTTTGAAGCACATCCAGCAGCTAGTCGATCAAATCACTCTTTCCTGTTCCCAAAAAAATAACCTGGTTTGACGCTGTAACAGAACTCAAGTCCCGATCCTTCTGCAGATCAATTATAAGGCTGCGAACTGGGCACTGTAAAACCGATTACCTCCTACACAATATTGATCCAGACATTTCCCCACTTTGCAGCAAATAAATGGTATCAGAAGAGACGCCGCAGCATCTGGTACTGGAGTGTTCAATGCACGAAGCAGCACGAAACCGTCTTCTTACGTCCATCCAGAATATGGTGAGCCACCCGCTCAACCTCGACACGATTCTAGGGACCAATGACATTATTGTTTATGAATACATTTATAAGTTCATGTGCGTTGATTTGTTAATTTGAATTTATATGTCTGTACACTTTAATATTAGTTACCTGTTTGTATTTTCTCGTATATACTCGTAATTTGTAAAATCTTAAGAATTTCGGCTGTATGAATTATTTTCGAAGCTAATAAAGTAAAAGAAAAAAAAAAATTTTTTTTGTATTTTAATAAAGATTTGGATTCTACACACAATTTTGCGGAAAAAGACCCAGAACATTTTTGAGCGCACAAAAACGAGCACATTTACGCGCGAATAGGAGCACGAATTGTGAAATATCGAGTTTTGAAGATTTAAGTTGCCACATGTGACACATGATTTTAGGGTATTTTTTTCACGCTGGATCACGTAGTGATGTTTATTTATTGACATTCCTAACACCAACTTGGAAAAACACTGAAAAATCAAAATTTTAGTACGTTTTGCACTGTGGGGGAATGTGTAATTCTGACCGTTTTGTCGGTGTTTTACCAACTTGGTGTTTCGCATTCAGCGGTACTACGTATGGTACTATACGATTATGGGGGATACAATTTTTTTTGTTTTTTAACTCGTATATTGAGGGAGATACGCCGCTGGTGCATAACTCTAAAGACACCCTGATGTATACGTCTGCAGTAATTCTTTTGAATTATCTTGTTTACCAAGAATTTGAAATCCATTTGAGTGATCTAACAGCTTGCTACAGTTTAGTATTTTATATAGAGTGCGACTAATGAATCCCCATTTTGTTCGGATTGCTGTTGTAAAATCAGCACGCATTTCAGTAAGTATCAAAGAGATATGCCAAGGTCGTTTACCTAACATGACATCACTGTCCTCTGTGCAGTCTGATGTGTAAACGACCAGTTACAATTCTCGGCCCATTTCTGAAGAAAGCTAATGAGTATTTGCAACGGCTTAGATTCTCAGTTGCAGCACACCAACAACCTTCCATAATGGATTATCTTGACAAATCCTCGGTTTCTCGTTAACCCCATTCGCAAACAGCAGTTTATGGGTTTATAGTATCCATCTATGGATAGTGATAGTACCTTCCAAACTCTTCACTGAGGTTTCTTGTAAAAGTCGTCTGCTTACCTGAGGGATCCATTTGCTAGAACGGTGCTAACCCACGGCATCATAATTTGCAATTTTGAAGAGTTGATGAATCATCAAGTTGCACAGCGATTCAGTTGTTCGATAGACTTTATGTAGTAAGCCATCTCAAAAAATCTAATAAGTTGTAAAATATAAAACTAAACCTTTAGTTTACCACTTCTAATGAATTAAATACAAATCTTTTCACTCAGATGCTGAGTATCATCAGATCACAACAAACATGTTGAAACCTAACCCTACTATACACTGTTGAAAAGGTGAGATTTTGGCACAGTTTTGACCGTTCATGTGTTTTGAAAAAATAGTTGTTTTCATAGTTCAGTTCCCAATTGAAAAAACTCGAGGTTTCCATATTTATTGCATGCCTCAAACCTTAATTCTTAAAAAAAGCTCAGGCATCCATCCGATCTTTCCAATGGTATTCTCAAATTTGAATTTACTCAGCAAATCAAGGGAGGAGGAGCCCAACAAATCGAATGAAATCATTCAAAAAGCGGTATGATTTTCCGTTCCCTCACTACAAGCTATGATGGAGCAGCGACCCTATGGCTATGGCTTTGGGTGAACGAACTAAGCTTTATCAATGACCGCTAGATTCTGTGAGCTTGTAACAAGCTGGTGGCATCACGCAGCATACGCGCCGCGGTTTTGCCAATCAATGGCACAGCATCATCAGCTCGTGAAAGGAAAGTTAAGATTTGTTACTTAATTTTATTAATTTATCTCCGATAGGCGTCTACACCTATGCAGATACATTAAGTACTTACTTATTTCTTTTCCAATAAACCTAGTGAAGTACATTAATTGTATTCAAGCGTAGCTATATGTAGCTATGTGCAGAAAACAAACATAGTTTCAAATCAATATGCAGTGTATGCAACCTTACTACTTTATGGGAAGATGACTTAGTCATAGATCGTTTTGTTCCATAACTTTACTAAAAAGCGTGAAATTCGGGGTCCTGGTGTTGAAATGCAGTAAACCCATTTGGAGGCGCGAAGCCTCGAATTTAGAAAATAAATATTATGGTATGAACGGGGTTTATTAATTATAGACCAGTGATCTGCGTAGTAAGGCTACCTAATACAGAAACAATAAATCTTTGTGTAATAATTGGCAGCATTTTATACTGTACATCTGAATGATTTGATGCATATAGATATATTTTTGTCATTAATTCAACATTTATAACTTTTTCCAATCAAATTCAACATTTTACTAACCAAATTCAACATTTTCTTAACCAAATTCAACATTTTCCCAATCAATTTCAACATTATTCCTAGACCCACAAAAAATAAATAAATAAAATAAAAATTTAAAAAAATGATATAGGTAAATAAATAAATAAAAAAACATGAGAAAGAATGAATAATTGAGAAATATGAAAAACAGTGAGATCATGTAACCGAATTTTTGTACTCTACTGATTCAATGAGATGTTTCTTTAGCTTATTTTGCTGGTTCTTAATATATTATTTTTCTCAACTATTCTTTAGTTGAGAGCATATGTTCGCGAGCCATGAAAGTGCTCGGTTTTATAAAAAGAAGTACCAGGGATTTCTCAGATCCTGCTTTCTTATCGTTGCTGTATACTTCGTTGGTCCGACCATTACTTGAAAATGTATCTGTGGTATGGTCTCCATACTACCTAAATTCAATGGAGATGATCGAACGAGTACAGCGCCGGTTCCTAAGATATCTCTCTTTCAAAATGGGCTATAAATGGGAAGAGTTTGATCCCTTGGAAATGCTGAGAGTAATGGGCCTCGAGACTCTTAGGAGGCGACGTGAGCGAGCAGACGTAATTTTCGTACATAGATTGGCCAACGGTGGAATTGGCTGTCCTTCTCTGCTCTCACACTTAAACTTTCATGTGCCGCCCTATACAACTCGCCACATGCAAACTTTTTTTCTCCCAACTGTGACGACCAGCTATTTGCATGGTGGGCCCCTGATTAGATGCCAAAGGGAGTTCAACCGATTGGTTGGTTTATCGTCGGATGTCGACCTTCTTTGTTTAAGTGAGCTGGCGTTCAAGAGACATTGTAAATTATTGTTATAGTCAAGAATTTCTTAAATTATTTATGTAACCCCATTCTTATAATTGTTTTGTTGTGCTATTTATTATTGTTGATAATTCGTGATCTCTATTTTGTTGCCATATAAAGCTTGTTTTGTTTGTTGTGAGTTTAATGTTATTGAATTTAACGTAGCATTGTTATTAAATCTAGATACAAATTATTATTAATACCATACTTAAACTATAAATTGGGCAATTTCGCCCGTTAATGAAATTAAATAAATAAATAAATAAATTTAGTTTCTTTGCTTTTTTCTGGATCTAAAAAATAATGTTGAATTTGGTTGGTAAAATCTAAAATGTTGACTTTGATTGGTGAAATGTTGAATTTGATTGGGAAAAGCTATCAAATAAATAAATGAGGATTTGTTAAATTTAGTTGACTTACGGTAGATTTGAGAGTAAGATCGGAAGTGGTTGACGCGAAGTGACACTGACACACGTCTGGAAGGTAACACAGGTGACACACCACGGACGCGGAAGGTGACTGAAAGTGGGGACAAGTCGTAGACTCTATTTATATAGAAGTGGGGGAAGGGGGTGGCTGGGGCCGGGGGTTGTGAAAGACTCCGTTCCGTCCTCGGGGGCTCGTAGCCGTCGTGAGTCTAGCGGTCGACCCGGAGGACCCCCGTCCGACAAGGGGGCATGAGGGCGTCCCTAGGCGGGTCGGTCTCTAGACGCGGAGCCGAAGGGAGTCGCGGCCGTCAGCCGGTGGCGCCGGGAGGCTGATGCGGCGGGGACACGGCGAGATCTCAGGTACGCAACGCTTGCGTCATCCCGCAGCGTTTTGCTGCCCTTGTCCTTCCTGACCCGCTTTGCAGTTGAGTCAAGAGCAGGCCGTCCGCTTCCCTTGCATATCCGACTCTTGAGGCTCCCTATGTATACGGTGACCATATTTATCTTAAGCAAAATCTGGACGGATAGAACAATCAAGGCGGTCTGAGGGGTATAGAATACCCTCCATGGGGAGGAGGGTTCGGGGGTCCACCCCCGTAAAAGTTTGAATTTTTTACCCTTTAAAAGTTGGTTTTTAAGCCTATTTCATCCATTCAAACATTGGTTTGTTAAGAGCTTCGTATCAAAATAAAAATATGTAATATTCATTAAAGAATGTGGCACTAAGAATTACATGACAAAATAATTTCAAGAAGTTTATTACATACACAGAAAGAATATGTACCTTTTGCACGAACAAACTGAACTTCACGAACAACAGGTAAGTTTTTATAGTCAAATAAACAAACATTAATTTCCCAAAAAATGAAAAAATAAAAGTTAACAGAGCAGTCTGTTTACATCATTGTTCTTGTTATATTTTTTCACTAGGGCCAGGGGTACTCTTTTTACTCCAGTCGTACTTCTGTGTTGAGGAAAGTGCTCTCAGCAAGGAGTCGTCTTTTCTTATTTTGTCGTACATTTCAACACACGACAAAGAACTGTTCATTTGGACAATTAGTAATGCTTTAACACAGCCTAGTGCCATTGAAGATTTTTCTGCGGTCCAAAAGTTGTTTATCAATGAGAAAGCTCGTTCGACTCAAGCATTTGTTCCTGGTAAAGAAAGAGAAAATTCTACCAGAGTTTTGAGATTAGGAACGCTTATTTCGTTTTTCTACAAGTCCTGAAATAAAGTCAGCCACCGTTGCTCAGTTGATAGTTTTTGTTCTTTCCATTCAGCCAGGACGACATCAGGAAGCAGTGTGTTCAGCACACTAAGCTCATTGAACAAATCATCAACCGAGAGAGGTGGCCTATCTTGAAACAAATCCCAACTTTCCTCTAGTTCTTCCCACTTCAGCTGCTTCTTTAAGTCTATCCAAGACAGTTGACTCAAGCTGTCACCTATTGTAAATCGCATGCATTTCCTGCAGCAACACTGTTTCTTTGAAGTTCCTTTACTTTCATTGGTAGAAATAAAGACTCTTTTCTGTCAACCAAGTTTTTGTAAAGAATCAAATATTCATTTGCTGCCTCTATGGCAGAAACCTTCGCTGAGGTCGAGGGGGCCAACACAGTTGGGTCTCCAGACTGCTCCTGTGACTATGATAATAGTTATGTTGTGTGCGGTGTAAAGAAATTCCACGGTACTAATCATTCATTTTAAAATAAAGCTAATAACTTTTCATGATGATTTGGTTTGAAAAAATCTTTATAGGTGAAAATCGGGACATTTCTTTCCCAATTCGGGACCCCAGGACACAGGCTTTAAAATCGGGACTGTCCCGATAAAATCGGAACGTATGGTCACCGTACCTATGTAACACTGGAACATACCTTAATATTTATTTAATCAAATTCGGGCAAAGCACAATATACGAGACTGCACAGGGATAATCACGCAGGCTAAAGTTAAATCTATACTATTTATAAGAATGAAACTCCGTTTGTCTGTTTGTTTGTCGTGTCTATGCACGGCCAAACGGCTGAGTGGGGGGAGTGTACGAGTGGGGGGATCTTCTTGAGATTTTCCGATAGGGGGAGCGAGCGAATTTAAAATTTTCTAATCCCAGCCGAACCATGGGCCGTAGGGCGGGAGGGGGGTCGAAGTTCCGGTTAATGTGCGCTTTTTGGACTTCCCCGCTTCCCCTACCCCTCTAAACGGCCGTTGACAATTCCGGAAAAATACGGGTTTCGTAGGTTTTCCTACGAGGAAGACGACGGCGCGATCGGATCGCGAAAAAAGTATCGGGAAATGCGTCAAAAAAATGCGAGAGTACGGACCCGTTTTCTCGAAAAGTCCGCCGAAAAACTTGGTTTTTTCCGATTAAAATATACCCCATAAAGGTACGTTTTTCGGAACGGTTTTCGCGGGCGAAATACAGCTTTGATCCCGCCGAATCTGAATCCGAAGTCGGATATCGAAAAAAGTGACGGAAAGTAGGTCAAATTCCGAGCGGAAATGCGAGGGAAGCGTTTAATATGACGTTTTTGATCGAGCCGAGCCGCCCGTTGCACAACGTTGCTTAGCAGAAGGGACTCGACTTCTACGCAATACCTACCTTGCGAGCGAAGCGAGGAACATCCCCAAATGAACTTTTTTTGTGGTTCCACGTAGTTTTATAAGATTAATTTTGTTTGTAAGAATTTCCAAAAGAAAAAAACGTCTGCCAGTATAACTTCCTCCGATGATAACTTTTTGTGGTTCCACGTAGATGCATAAGAATTAATTTGTTTGTAAGAATTTCCAACAGAAAAAAACGTCTGCCAAGTTGGGTGGGTAGTACAACATTCCCTAATAAACTTTTCGTGGTTCCACGTAGTTTTATAAGAATTAATTTGTTTGTAAGAATTTCCAACAGAAAAAAACGTCTGCCAAGTTGGGTGGGCAGTATAACTTCTTCAAGCGAGCGAAGCGAGCAGCATTCCCTACAGAAGTAAAACCTACCCTTAGGGATCTACCATTTGCGAGCGAAGCGAGCAACATCCCCTACATGTTTCAATTGTAATACATCGCATGTATACAGCCACACTTTGCGAGCGAAGCGAGCAACATTCCCTACATACCACACTAAACTTTTCGTGGTTCCACGTAGTTTTATAAGATTTAATTTGTTTGTAAGAATTCCCAACTGAAAAAAAACGTCTGCCAAGTTGGGTGAACAGTATAACTTCCTCAAGCGAGCGAAGCGAGCAGCATCCCCTACAGAAGTTAAACCTACCCTTAGAGATCTACCGTTTGCGAGCGAAGCGAGCAACATTCCCTACATGCCACACCTTGCGAGCGAAGCGAGAGCCATTTCAACAGAATAAATACGGACTTTATCCTACACATATACAACAATACCTTGCGAGCGAAGCGAGCAACATCCCCGAATAAACTTCGTGGTTCCACGTAGTTTTATGAGATTTAATTTGTTTGTAATAATTCCCAACTGAAAAAAACGTCTGCCAAGTTGGGTGGGCAGTATAACTTCCTCAAGCGAGCGAAGCGAGCAGCATCCCCTACAGAAGTTAAACCTACCCTTAGAGATCTACCGTTTGCGAGCGAAGCAAGCAGCATCCCCTACAGAAGTTAAACCTACCCTTAGAGATCTACCGTTTGCGAGCGAAGCGAGCAACATCCCCTAAATGCCATACTTTGCAAGCGAAGCGAGCAACATTTTCTACATGCCAGACTTTGCGAGCGAAGCGCGCAATATTCCCTACATGCCACACGTTGCCAGCGAAGCAAGCAACTTAATGGGGGGTCCGTGGGGCTTGCCCCCCGGCTGGACGTGGAGGCGAGCGTAGCGAGCCGGAGCGGCTAGTGAAATAGAAGTTTCAAAGAAATGAACAGGAAGACATTATAAAGAGTAGTACAATAATAAAAACGTCTGCCAAGTTGAACATTATGGCACATAGCTTCGTCGTTTACCTATGTCTTCTTCCAACTATCATCCAAATTTAAGCGAAATTTAATACCTAGGTACTTTCCATTATGAAAGAATATGAATACATTACACGTTAGGTGATCTATGACTGGGGCTTAATTATGAAGTTTTGGAGTAGTGTAGTCACGTTAGTGTGACTTTTGAATTGTTTCATTCAATCCTACAGCGATTCCCTATTCGTACAGTACGACTCAGTGGTTAGCTTCTGGTTTGCTAGTGCAAGAAAAACCTCTTTTCGTACAACGACGCAGCTGAACGACTCAGAAGGAAAACTGCAATCCCTAATAGTTGAAGTGTGTCACGCTCTGGCTTCGGGGAAAGGTGATGCAATAACATTGAGAAGGGTTGTGAGATGAATGATTCAATCCTATTCGGTCAATTTTATTCTGCAGATTGTGGCAATCGAACTCAAATTCAACGATGTTTAAATTTTTTAGATCATCAGCGTATAAAAGCAATATTGCCAACGTGTAGGAATTTTATCATGAGCGGTATTACGTTACCGAAAACTCAATGAATTTTCAAAGAACAATAAATAAATAATAGAAAATAATAATAATAAATAAATTTTAAAAAAACCAATTATGCAGCTTGGATAATAGAGTGAATTCTCATAGAAAATTTATGTATAAAACTGAGGGGACAGCCGTGTGACGAAAGTATTTTTCGCATAGAAATCGCAGCCTCCTCTACTAGGGGTCCCGGAGTTTCTTCATCAGATTGATTTCCTCTTGTCCACAATACAAGAAAGTTTAATCACATTCAGTGAAGATGTGAACAAAAGTTCCAGTCTTACAGCATGATCGGATGAGCAAATTTACGTAAATTGTGGTATTATTATGTTACCATGTATTGAAATTAGTTGTACTGTTTACAAATTTGAGCACAAAGAAGTAGTTAACTACCGATTTTAAAGCATCGAAACTCTTTTGAAATTCTGCATCTCGAAGAAGATTTGAAAATTTTAAGCTTTTTTAGGGAATTTTTATAGATTTTTCAGTAAATATTAATAAAATTTTTATACAATTTTTCTGCATAATTTCTTTCTTAAATTTTAAACTGTTCTAGTTCGTTGTTTATAAACTTTTTTTGGCTAAAATGCCGCTAAAAAATATGAATTAAACGACTTTTAGCCGTTATTTGCCATTTGCAGTGATTTTTTGAAATTTGACCAATTTAATGTCAATGGACTCTAAATTTATGTGCACAACCTCACTGGATTTGATTCAGTTTCCTTTTTTCCTGATTGAGGGAAAGTTATGCTGATGTCCAGATCCTTGAGTAAAGGAGAAAACTGTAGTATTCCTGAACACTATTGCAACATCTAGGAAATAGGTAACTGAAGTAGAAAGTTGGATTATCGTAGCTCTACAGATAAAGAACCTTGGTGATCAGTGCTGTTTGGTAGATCTGCTGTGAAAACGAGTCATGTGCGCATGAAATTCGATTTTGGGGTGAATCCATTCAATAAAACTACAGTATTTCACGGAAAACCATTTATGCATGTTCAAAATTTTACAAACATGAAAGCGTTTCGTCAGATGCCACTGAAGTACAGTCTCGCGTACAGCTTACAGTCAGCCTTATCAAAATAAAGCTGATACTCCTATGAGGTTATCTTATTCTTCTTCTACTTGTGATGATCAGTTTTATTTGACCTAGCCTGCGTCAGTGTCAGACAGTGTTGCGCGTCATTTCGTGCTTGTGAAGTAGCAGTTTCCAGTAAACGAAACGAGCAAGTGCTTCGGCCGAAGTCGCGGCGCGTTCGCGAGAGCAGACTTTTTTACAATCGCGTTTTTCTCGCAACGTACGTTTTCCGCTCTTCGGGAACATCTTTTGACCGGCCTGTTTGTCGTATCGGAGCGAATTTTCATTTTTTTTTTTTAATTACCGTGAGAATTGTGGGGATTGAATGACTCCATTAAATCCTGGAAATTTCGTGATAGATGATGGAACGACATGATAAAACCTCCAATTTTGCGAACTGATGCAAACCATCATGTAGTATCGTATACAAGAAAATTCTCCAATCAATCGAAAAATGACAACATGAAGAGTGAATTAAAAAAAAAATTCAGCTCAATTGAACCAAAAATGAGGGCAGAGCAAGTTCTTGAACTACCCCCTTTTTTACGTATAATGGTATTACCCCCACGCCTCCCGTTAAGAAATTGAAAACCTTTCAATTAACTGGATGTTGTTTTCCATCATCATAAAACATGTTTTTCATACTTCGAGTGGTACTGAGGTAATATGAGGGGAACTCCCCCCACCCCTTTGGGGATATCTTAAATAGCTTTAACTTCCAGTATTTGATGGTAAAATATTAAATTTTATCTCACTGAAATGGTCTGTCATCTCAAATAAACTGGTGTGGTGTTAAAAGACGGAGTTGCGAATTAAGGACAAAAGAAAAGTCATTTTCAATGGCTCACGTCTCCGAAACTTCAACACTTACAAAACTTTTGGTCTGAAATTTTAGCGAATTTTTACGTCCCTCTTAAAGATGTAACAAATGGTAATCTTTGAAAAAGTAGTCCTTCAGTGTCAAAATTGACCAAACTCAAAAATGGTAGAAAATTTTGGGGTATTCATGATTGTTGGAAAAGTTGCGTTCGAGTTTCGAGGTCGAAAACTTGGATAACAACTGCAACCAACATCCCAACAACTCAGAAAAAAATTATAACCATCCTAGGTGATGCAAGGTACCCTCCCCCCCCTTCCAGACGACAAAACGACTGAACTAATACTGGAGTTGTTAAAAAAGGAATTGCTATTACCTTCTTTCCACAGTAAGTGGAGTAAGTGATTGTAATTGCAATTCCTTTTTTAATAACTCCAGTATGTCCAGTCCATACCAGAACAGGCAATAAGACTAAATTTTTAAAAATGGTCGAGAGAGAATGATAATGCATGATAATGACTCCCAGACGAGGGTGCACACACCCACACACACACACCCTCACGTGGTGTGAGAGAACAAACTCCTGTAATGGGGATAATTTCATTTCCCATTACCCATTACCTTCTCTGTAATGGGTAATTTCAATTTCTATTACCTTTTCTGTAATGGGTAATTGGAATTTCCATTACCTTCTCTGTAATGGGTAATTTCAATTTCTATTACCTTTTCTGTAATGGGTAATTGGAGGGACCCATTAAATTCCCAACAACAAGTACCTAATGGCAATTGAAAAGACCATTACCATTACATATAATTGGAATAATTAATTTCTTCAAACCATTTTCCCATACAGTAATGGTAATGGAAATCGCAATTACATTCTTCCTAATGTAATGGTAATTGCAATTACTTTATTCCTAAAGTAATTGGAAAAAAAGTAATGGTAATTGGAAAAAGTAATGGTAATTACAATTACTTTCTTCCTAAAGCAACTGGAAAAAGTAAAGGTAATTGCAATTACTTTCTCCCTAAAGTAATGGGAAAAAGTAACGGAAATCGCAATTAATTCTTCCCTAAAGTAATTGGAAAAAGTAATAGTAACTGCAGTAAATTTCTTTCCAAATTAATTGGAAAAAATAATGGTAATTGCTATTCCTTTTAGCGAATTTTTGAAGAAAATTAAGCTACTGCTCTCGCCTCAACATTTGTAGAATGTGAATTTTTGAAAAAATTTTATGCAGAAATCCGTTTCAGGCTATTCTGAATCATATTCTGAAGTTTAACGCATTTTTTTATGTATGTATGTATGTATATATGTATGTATGTGTCATTCCAGACGATAACTGTCCGTAGAATTGTGCTAGAAACTTCAAACCAATTTTAAAATGTTAAGGACACAAAACGAAAGTTCAAGTTCGTTGGCCAGCATGATTGGATTACATCTTCGGGTTGAAATTTTCAAAAATGTAGTAAAAAATTTCAAAATTGCCTGTTTTTTGCGATTTGTTGTGCGAAATAATTTTTTCAGCATACTAACATGTGGTATATTCGGAATCAGCGTAAAATTTCCTATAAGAATATGTGTCAAGTTTTCAAAAATTTCAAAGTTGAAAAATCAGTCAAAAATCGAAATGATGCCGTTCGCTAGTTGTAAATAGCGACTGAAATTTCGAAGATTTCTTCAAAAATTCGCTCATGGGGTCATGCTGCATGACTGGACTTTTTTAACAACTCTGGTTGCAAGCCTCTGTTGTAGAATGTTTTCACTGTGTTTGTACTTAGTTTGTTTACGGAAAATTGAACTGCTGTTTTGACGTTGTTTCAGTCGTGTGAATCACCACCTGCAGGACCTAGTATGTAGTAATTAGCACAGTGGATTGAGGGACGTCACCTGAACTTGGCCCATATAGGGGCCCCCGCAAGGATTCCGCGCATCTACCCACTACGAGGATGCGGGTCAAGGATGTGTCAGAATCCGCAGGAGGGGCGGATTGTGTATTATTGAGATTGATATGAATGGAAAAAAGAGAGCATGTAATAGCAAATGCACATACGACCTTGCGCGACATTAGGACATATGGGTGTACGATGCCATTCCGATAACACCAGCCGACCTTGTAACCTAGATCCTCGCTGTGTATCGAGTTCAACTTTCCAATCGGCCTCTATAAACGGACGGATGAGGGGGGTTTGTTTACAAAACAAACAGGTTGGTTGTGTTTGCAATACTGAATCGCTGCCTCCGATGTGGGCGCTTGAAGAACTACTTATTTTGCTAGAAGATTTTATTCCACAGCCAGGATACTCAACCCTGCGCACAGTGGGCCCAAATGCAATTATTGATGGACTAAATTATTTTATGACCTATTCTGATAGGAAAATTAAGGCTGATTACGAATACACCCCATGTCCCTATACCTAAAATTACTCCTTCACAATGTTTTCTTTAAAAAACCTCAAAAAATAAAATTTTTCATCATATTTTTCAATTTTACTCTCATGTTGGCTCTTCAAAATAATGTTAATTCCTTATAAACATATTGGAAAGTAATGCATGCATTATAGGGACCCTATGAACGGATTTTATATAATTTTGGTGAGAGTTAAAATAAGAGAAAAAACAAAAATATCATGACTTTTCGGACCCCCCCCCCCCCCCCCCCCCAGGTACCTCCCTCCATCAACAGCCAATTCCTATCATAAGTATCAGCTTGGAAACTCCTGACATAATTTCCAAAACTAGATCAAATTGATGATTGAATTAAAAAAATTATCACGAATATCTGACGAGAATAGTTAAAACATCACGATTTTTACTATTACCCACTCCATTCACGCTCTTCCATAATGAAATTTTAAACTCTTGATATACCTTCCAGAACTAAACCGAATTCCTAATTGAAAAAAAAAAAAAAAAAAAAAAAAAAAAAAAAAAAAAAAATCACGAAAATTTGATGATATTAGCTAAAACATCATGATTTATTATTATTACCCCCTCCATTCACCCCCTTTCATAATTAACTTTGAAATGCCTGATATGCTATCCAAAACTAGATCGAATTCCTAGTCGAACATAAAAAGAACCACGAAATTCGGACGAGAATTGTTAAAGCACCACGATTTATCAGTTTAACCCCCTCCAATTACCTCTTCCCATGATGAAATTTAAAACTCCTGACATACGTTCCAAAACTACATCGAATTCTTAATGAAAAAAAAAAGAAAAAAAAAAAAAAAATAAAATCACGAAAACCGGTGAAGATTTGTAGCTTGGGCAGCGCCTGAAAGAATCGGTAATTATCCCCTCCACCCCCCACCTCGACAGTAAATCCGAAATTCCCAAAGTTTGTTGCACAATTAGACTGAAATTGGAATCGAACCAAATAAGAATCATGAAAATCGGTTGAGAATTGTAGCCAGGGTGGTGTCGACAAAATTTGTAGAAAAAAAACACGTTTTTTCCGGCGTTACCCCCTCCATTCCCCCTGTTTCATCACGGAATTTAAAATTTCCGAGGTTTTTTGCACAAACAGAGTAAAATTGAGATCGAACAAAGAAAGAATCTCGAAAATCGGCTGAGAATTGTGGCCTGGGCAACGTCGACAAAATTTGTCACTTTTAGCATGGAACATGCTTTAGCCTTGGACTAACAAGCAAAAAACGTTACGCGGATGTGTCACGAAATTTTTTTTCTTTTGATTTTCACGTACAACCATGCCGTTGCTGGAGAAATGAAACTTCTTAAGTTTTCACAGGTCAAAAATCGTTCTCCACTCATTCAACATTAAATCATAGTTTTCTACCCTAAATAGCAAAGTATAGTAAAATTGACTATACCGTTGGAAAGAGAATTAAATGAAGCAGTTTTCATGAGATTTGCCAGTTTCCAGGATCCTTTTTGGAAGAGTAGTAACGTTTCAAGGATTTTCAGAATTTTGGTTTATTATTTCCAATAATAAGCCTTTGTAATCGTGTAGAAAAAAATATTATTTTCTCTCAAACTTTGTCACTTTACGTTTCAAGGAGCGTGAATTCCAAAACTGCAACGTCCGTCCGCCATAAGAGGCCTTTAACTTGATGAAAAAAATCCGCCCTTTCCCACATGGACTCCACTTGGAGTCTAGTTGGTCCTAGAATCTAGCCAGTCCGATCGCTTAACACGCATCAATTCCATGAGCCGAAAATGGGCCAAAAACGGGTTTTTAGCATGGAACATGCTTTAGCCTTGAACTAACTAGCAAAAAACGTTACGGTGATGTGTCACGAATTTTTTTTCTTTTGATTTTCACGTTCAACCAAGCCGTTGCTGGAGAAATGAAACTTATTAAGTTTTCACTGGTCAAAAATCGTTCTCCAATCATTCAACATTAAAAAATCATATTTTCTACCCTAAATAGCAAAGTATAGTAAAATTGACTATACCGTTGGAAAGAGAATTAAATCATGAGATTTGCCAGTTTCCAGGATTCTTTTTGGAAGAGTAGTAACGTTTCAAGGATTTTCAGAATTTTGGTTTATTATTTTCAATAATGAGCCTTTGTAATCGTGTAGAAAAAAAAATTAATTTCTCTCAAACTTCGTCACTTTACGTTTCGAGGAGCTTAGATTCCAAAACTGCAATGTCCGTCCGCCTTCCGCTGTCCAGGCCATAATAGGCCTTTAACTTGATGTAAAAAATCCGCCCTTTCCCACATGGACTCCACTTAGAGTCTAGTTGGTCCTAGAATCTAGCCGGGCTTTGGCTGATCGCCGGCTAGATTTATCAGTATTACCTCCTCCACTCACCCCCTTCCATAATGAAAATGGAAATTCCTGGCGCATGAGATTAAAAACTAGACCGAACTTTTGATTTTCGATTTAGCGCACTGGAAAAAACCCCTTGGTATCTACCAATTTTCAGCTCAAAAGACTTTGGCCTATAAACTGGTAGGAAGATCACACGTGACGTAGAAATGCACGGTTGTCGAGGGTTCCCCCAAGTGAGCGGGGGTTGCAAATGAATTTCGAGAGCAGTATTACTGGGCAGTTACCCACGATATAGCACTTTTTTGGAAAGCTCTCGCTCAGATCTTTCTACTAAGCCAATAAAAAATGACCATGAAAATCCCCCATTGTGGCGTAGGGCAGCGTCGACAAAATTTGTAACACACAAACGCACATCTATCCCCCCCAGATTCAGTATTGAAATCGTCTGAAACGGACTTGTATTCAGTTATTTATTTTGCCCAACGCCTATAGGTAGGCCGTCCCTCTAATATTCGAAACCTATATGAATTAGCTTCAGACAGACGTTCTAAAAAGAGAGAATTTAGCTCACTTAGGAGATCAGGTTGTAGCCCGCCATTTCAATGGTCTTTGTCCCAGAGAGGCTCTCCTTCAAATTTCACATTCCTAGGATAAAAAAGATAAAATTAAGCTTACTCAGCATTTTATGGGCAAGAAAATAAACATAGTTTCAAATTAATACACAGTCTTTAAAACTCATCTACATTGTGGAAAGATGACTTCATCATAAATATTTTTCATAACAGCTTTCCGTAGGGCAAGGCAACGTCGAACTTTCCACAATGGTTGAGTGATGACCACTCTATCACCTCTAGAGCAGATAAAGAAACAAATAATCATAAATAAAAAAGTACAATTAGAACCGAATACACATAAGCTGGGTCTTTTCTGCTATACAACCGCAAAACAATTTTCTATAGAAACAGAACGATAGTTGTTTTTATGAAATTGATGGAATTATCCATAAAATTAAAACTTGTGCTACTTGAAAAAAAGGACCCCTTCCGTTAATTCACTACTATTCATTCATTCTGACATGTTTATCAGAACTACTTGATGTTATGTGTTTTTGAGATGCGAGCATGCGAGCATCCAGACCACCAAACTATGAATTCTGACAAACATGTCCTGCTAATATGAATTTTTAATAAGGGATTGACTACTTGATGGTATGTACTTTTTAGATGCGAGCTTGCGAGCATCCAGTCCACCAAACTATACACAGTATTCTGATCTATTTTCCCACAGTGAACGTAAAAATGATTGGGGAACAGTTTTTAGAACAATAGAACATAAATATCAAGCGTTTCTGTTCCTATAGAAAATTGTTTTGCGGTTGTATAACAGAAAAGATCTCATTGTGACTCCAAACTGTCTGAACTTTTTTTTTTATATTGTTTTATTTTGGCATTACAATTATGTTCACAGCCATGTGGTTATATATGTATTGTTACATTATATTTTAGCATGAATATGCTTTAGCCGTGACCTAACTACCGAAAAATGTCCCACGAGAGTGCAACGAAAGTAGCGCCAATAATTGTGATGATTTCCGCTTACAACCGAGTCGTTGCTAGGGATATGATAAATCGTTCGAAAGCTCTCGATTTATCCAACCATACTATATTAACTACTGCGAAGTGCGTGGCCAACAAGCTGAGTTATGAGCATGGTTATATGAATAATTGTTTACACACAGGTGATCATTCTCAATTATTGATATTGTGAACATGATTGCAACCGCTTGTTAATTTCTGATGATTTCATTGAGCTGGTGTTTCGATTATGTGATTCATAGCAGGTGATCCGAATATTGCGAGAACGGTTAGATTTGTGAAGCGGTGGTTAAATTATTTTAATAGGTAATATCTATACTTTACACTATAGGAAGCTGTAATTTCGTATGTAGCCTCTTTAGCCTCTTTCTATAATAAAGTGAATGTTTACTCGCGAGTTTCTATTAGGAGATCATCATCTCACAAGAGCTCAATCGTCGTGATCATTTCTATAATAAAGTGAATGTTTACTCGCGAGTTTCTATTAGGAGATCATCATCTCACAAGAGCTCAATGGTCGTGATCATTTCTATAATAAAGTGAGAGCGAGGAGCTAAAACATGATTCCATGTTTTAGGATTGATGGCAGAATGATAAACAGAGTTCAGAGGCCGAGAATCAATCGGGTCCAGAGAATCGACGAGGAGTGAGTCGTGTACGGCTAAAGCATATTCATGTTTTTTAATTTTAGCCGTCAGGCTCAAAGGAACTGTGGCTTTTTTTTGTTAGAATTTCTTAAACAATTGCACAATTCTCCGTAAATTAATAAATTCCTTGATGCAAGGATAAAGTTGTAATTTAAAATAATTGAGGTTCTTTTTTAAACTGCACTGAAGAAGTTTGCTCTATTCCCGTTTAGCGTCGCACAGTCCATTATTAAGCGTTCAAGGGTTCCATTTGGTTGCCCACATGCTCGGCATTGAGGTGACTCTAGTTGTTGGATCCGCTACGAATATTGTTCGCCAATTCCGTAGTCAAACTTTAATCTGCATATTGTTCTTCCGATACTTTTATCAACTGGTTTTATTAAGAACCATGGTATTTGCGGTGGGAAGTGTTGGATTTGTTTGTTGAACCGGGCATTGTGTGAACTTATGTGAGAACAGTATGAACTGTCTGTACTTGTGTGAGATTTCTTTCAACCTCAGAACACAGAATCTCATTTAGCTGTAGATGACATTAAGGATCCTCACGTCCGATTTCATTCGAAAACCAAGGACCGTCAAGGTATCGCGCGAAACGTTCGCCCAAACACGGGTGACGCAAGCGGTTCGGGCGAACCGCCTAATTGCGCCGGCCGAACCGCGACGACCTTGACAATATCGGGATCGAAGCGCATTCGACATTCCTGTGGGCGCGACCCAATTCACCGGCGGTTTGCCACACAAGAGGTCTAACCGTCTATAAGACCGATCCAGCCTCCTTGAGCGATCATTAAGATTCGTATCGATTTGAAACTCAAATCCTCAAGCTCATTGTCTATTGAGCCGGTCGGACACGGATGAAAACGGGGGTATCAGGCCGCTACAATGCACTCCAGGCCCCGTTTCTCTCTTTCCCAACAAAAAAAGTCTCTCTTTCTATAATCTTATCATCCTTAGAGGTATTTCGTGACTATAGTTTCTTTAGTTATACAACGTAGTTCATCGATGTCCTTGAGTTGATATATTGGTGAAAGCGCTTCTTTTAACCTAAGGCTGACGCACTATACTGAGATAAAATACTCCAATCACGAAGCAAGTGCATATGAGACGAAAAGTATTCAGTGAAAACAAGTCATTTGATACCTTAATGCGTCATTGAGCTGTCAAAAGCGTCGGAAATAAACCTATCCAGCGAGACGCTAGTCTAGCATTGCCAAGCTTTCAATAAATCATTACTACGAGACGAGCCGAGATAAGTAACAAAGTAGAACTTCGGCCCGACTTTGACCTCCCCCCCAACGCCACCCTGTTGGATCAAATTTTATTTTCTTTAACATTTCCATATCTTTCGTAGGAGACCGTCGTCACTAGGAAGTCGAGTACCGTGGGCTTCACTTTCGATGTAAAGACATCATCATCTGGCCGTCGAAACAGTACTGAAGTCAGTCAGTCTGTCTGACGCTTTATATAGGGTTAACTTTATATATATATAGAGTAACTCCAGTACTATTTCTACGGCCTGATGATGATGTCGCCTCCTGTACTCGACTTGGTAGTGACGACGAACTCCCCTGAAAGGTATGTAAATGACAATTTTACTATTACTATACTAGCGGAAATTTAATATCAAAAAACGTAATTAGGTAAGTTGAAACTTGATCGCAGAAAATAGAATTTAAGCCTTTATGGGACTGCTAGGTAAAAATGGCAAGGCACAAAACCACTTTGCGCAGCTCACTAGGTTCTCTGTAATTACCGCAAATTGCCTGAAGCGGAGCCAGAGTTGTTAAAAAAGAAATTGCAATTACCACTACTTTTTCCAATTACTTACTTGGAACCACTTACTTCAGAAAGAAAGTAATTGCAATTACCATTACTTTTTCTAATTACTTCAGGAAGAAAGTAATTGCAATTGCCATTACTTGATATTGGGAAAGTAATGGGTCTTTCCAATTACCCATTACAGAAAAGGTAATGGGTAATGAGAATTACCACCATTCCCATTACAGGAACGTTTGCTCTCATGCACCGTGTGAGGGTGTGTGTGTGCACGCGTGAGTGGGTGTTTGCGCGCATGTATGTAACGTGTGCAAATGATATACAGGGTGGTCCGTAATAAACGGACACATTTTAAAATCCTGTAACATTCACAAATTCGATTGTAGGGATTAAAAAATAAGCAGAACGTGTAGAGAAAACCAGTAAGTTTTATTCACAATCAAAAAATCGGAAAAAATTATCAAGTTTTAAAAACTATGTATTTTAAATGACGACCCTGTTTGGTAACGCACAGTTCAAGACGGTCCTTGAAGTTCTGCATCACTCTTTGCACCATATCTTCCGAAATTTTTCCGCGATTTCTCGTCTTATTGACTGCTTTAATGCTTGAATGGTTCGTAGTTTGTCCACGTTCACTTTAGATTTCAGGTGGCCCCATAGAAAAAAAGTCACAGGGGGTGAGGTCTGGGGAACGCTGAGGCCAGGGAACATCCCCATGCCGGGAGATCACGCGTCCGGGAAAAATCGTTCGCAAAAAGTTCAATGAAATCCTGGCCGTGTGGGCTGTTGCTCCATCTTGTTGGAACCACATGTTGTCGGTGTCAACTTCATTTTCCTCAAGCTGAGGAAAAACCCACGAGACTGAAGAATTCTTGAAGCATCGCGAGATAACGTTCAGAGTTAATAGTCACTGCATTCTCTCTGCCATCTTCAAAAAAAGAAAAAAAAAAAAAAAAAAAAAAAAAAAAAATAGGGCCCAATTATTCCGAGTTTGGAAATTCCACACCACACCATTACCTTGGCAGAGTGTAGAGGCCTTTGGTGTAAATGTCGAGGGTTTACCACCAGCCCAATAACGGCAATTCTGTTTGTTGACGTAACTGTTCTTCTTCCCGGCATGGGGATGTTCCCTGGCCTCCGCCTTCCCCAGACCTCACCCCCTGTGCCTTTTTTCTATGGGGCCACCTGAAATCTTAAGTGTACCTACGTGAACAAACCACGAACCATTCAAGCATTGAAGCAGTCAATAAGACGAGAAATCGCGGGAATACCGGAAGATATGGTGCAAAGAGTGATGCAGAACTTCAAGGACCGTCTTGAACTGTGCGTTACCAAACAGGGTCATCATTTAAATGACATAATTTTTAAAACGCGCATTGATAATTTTTTTCCGATTTTTCGATTGTGAACAAAACTTACTGATTTACTCTACACGTTCTGCTCATTTTTTAATCCCTACGATCGAATTTGTGAATTTTATAGGATTTTAAAATGTGTTCGTTTATTACGGACCACCCTGTATATATGTATCACATGTACACATTACATACATATGCGCGCGCGCATAAACACACCCTCACACGGTGCATGAGGGCAAACGTCCTTTCCATTCCCATTACCTTTTCTGTAATGGGTAATTGGAAAGACCCATTACTTTCCCAATAACAAGTAATGGTAATTGAAAAAACCATCACCATTACATGTAATTGGAATAAGTAATTGCTTCAAACCATTCCCATTGCAGGAATGGTAATTGCAATTAAGTACTTTGGAGGTAATTGCCAACTCAAAACCTCAGTTTTGCTTGTAGGCATACCCAATCATACTCACTGAGTCTAATTTTATTGGATTTAAGAGAAGTAATTGAAAAAGTAATCATTACTCAAAGTAATCATTACATACAGAGCTAGTTCTAAATAAATGAATAACCTATTTATATTCACGCACTCGTCCTTTATATGTTTCTTGTGACGCACCGATTTCAATAATGCAATCTTGAGTAATAGTCAGAGAAAAAACCCAGCCTTACCCTTCCTTATAATTGGATTGTGTTCATTCCGTGATACGTAGAATTCAAAAAACGGGATTGTCAGAGTAGACTGTTAGCGACACCGATAGGGAACCTCGCGTGATGCCTCGACGGTCCTTTTCGTCGTAGATCGGACGTGATCATCCTTAATGCCATTCTTAGAAGTGCCGTTCGTTTCAAGGATGGAGAAAAAAAAGACGAAAATAAATAGTAAACTGCCGTGGTCAACACGATTAGTTCTGTCTACACCGCTGTCACATTCCGCTCCTTATGGTCATGTTTCTGAACTATCAACTTACAACATTGGTATCGAATTTAATTCTAAATTAAACCAATATTTTCTAGCAGAAAATCACTTAATAGGAGTTTATTAACATATTATGAAGTAGATCATTTACAAAAATTTTTTCATAAAGTAATGCTTCATGACCGGAACTTTTAGCGAATTTTCGTGGAAAATGAAGCTATTGCGATGGCTCAGAAAATTTTAAAATCAAAATTATTGAAACATTTCTTCATTGAAATCCGCTTTGAGGCATTCTGAAACGAATCCTAGAGTTTAAAGCTTTTTCATATGCATATATATATATATGTACGTGTCATTCCAGACGATGACTCTTTTTAGGATTAAGATATAAATTCCGTTCTTGTGCCAAAAAATCAAGCTTCTCGAACGAAAGGATGAGCTCGTTGGCCAGCACTTTTTGAGCTCATTAAATTTATCACATTTCAAAAAATGTGCCCAAAAAATCACTAAAAATGGCAAAAAACGGCTGAAAATCGGTAAAATTTTATTTTTTGGCAGAATATTGCTCAAATAAAGTTTGTTAATTATAAAATAGAACATTTAAAAATTTATGTACAAAAGTACGCTAAAAGATATACTTAAATTTCATTAAAATTTGCTAAAAAATCGGTAAAAACTACAATAAAAGCTAAACATTCAAAACCTCTGAATAGTAGATCATTATTTAGAATATGTTATTTGCCATAAAATTAATTGTTAACAATTTCATTGCCGTCAAAAAGCTCAAATTTCCAAACAATTTGACAATATACCGTACGATAATTTACAAAAATTCGCTCATACGATCATGCTGCATGACTGGAACTTTTAACTTGGAACACGCTATTACCTGGATCTGAAAGTGAAACATGTTACAAACTCCCCTCCTACCCAGATCAGCTGAGTGAGATCAGGAGATAATTTCTTCGTCATTCAACCTATAGAGCTGAAATTTGAAATGGAGAACCCTTAGGACATCTATAAACGAATCGTATAGTCTGAAGCTCCCTAGATCAGCTGGGTGAGCTCTTGAGCTAATTTCTTTGTTATTCAACCTATGAAGCTAAACTTGGAAATGGAGAACCCTTGTGACGTCTAGAAACGAATCATGAACATAACCATGGTGTTGGAGCCAGTGGGGTAGCTGCTTGTAAGTAGGTACTCAGGAAGTCCCTACCTACATGTACCTATTACTGGTTATCCTAGGTGATCTGAATTAATTGATGTTGATAGGTAGTTTCGAAGGACCACCCCCTTTTTAATCTAGGGAGAACAGATATGTAAGAAAGTGATAGGAGAGTTCAGCTGTGAAAAGGTGATAAGAGCCAGTAAAAGTGGTAGACTTAGAAAAATAGGTAATATGTATTCAGAAATACCACATGCTGAAGAAGGTGCAGATAACAGGTAGAAATTGATAAGAAATTGGTGCTACCTATCTACCTACTCTTAATAAGTGGCCACTGTGGAAAGATAAGAGAGATTGTAAGATTGTTGCTTTAATGAAAGTTACTGTTCTTATTTATACTGGTGAAGATGAAAGTCTTTAAGATGAAAAAATTTACAGATGAAAGATCCTTGTCGTGTAGATACGTGCGTAGGTGTGTGTCCCATATAGCAACAAGTTGCAGTGATGAAGAGGGGGGGTGCGGTTCATGCGAAATTGTAGATATTTAATTACCGAACTTTCAAGAGATCCCAGAAGGGCGTGAGTATCCTTGTCCTTTACCTGGTGAAGGCTTGATTACCAGAAAGGAGAATAAATATGATGTGGGATCCAACGTCAGGAGCCAAGAACCCATCCAGAGTGATATGTTTCAGGGAAACCGGGTGCCAAAGCCGGTGTGGAGCATGCCGTGAGCGGTGAGGTATGAAGCGAACGATAAATACGATAAAGCTAGCGCTAGCACTGATTGTTACAAGGTTGTGCAATATAGGAGATTGCTACAACAGATCGCGACGTCGCGGATACGAGAAAATAAGCAGGTACATGGAGAATTAGACATTTTTTAAATTTGAAAAGCAAGAGGCAAAACGAGAGGTCTGGTAGTTGGTGCAACACAAAAAAGATGACGATGGCTGCGGTGACGTCACGATTCAGCCCAAACAAAACTGAGGAACAATCACGCACTGATCACTGATGTTATTATTAAGTTGCACAGCATTGCATAATAATATAAAGAAAATATACATGCATTGGTATTTATGCATAAGAGCATTAGAAGAAAGATATTGAAAGAAACAACCATGCATAGAGAAGAGATACAATGGAAGTGAAGGTAGCACGTCAGACATTGGCTCGAAAGTACAGGTATCCTTATACACCCATGCCTAATCAGTACCCACCTTGATAAGAATCAGTGATAAATACAATAATAATGGTTTTGTGCAGTTAGTGCGGTTTTCGTGAGTTTAGTGCAGTGCATTTAGGATATTTCTCCCTTTTTCCTGAAGTAAGTCGAAAATACGATTCAGGGGTAAACAATGGTTAGGGATTGTTGGTGTAACCGGCCCTTAGACAAAATTACTACTAATTAACCACGGTTCATCGAGCGACAAATAATCACCGAAATCACCCTTTTACCTATTCTTCGGCAAGTGAGTTTCCAGTCATTCTTGATTTTGGCGTATCTTTACCTATCTCTTTTCGAAAAGTTGGTTCTGCTTACACAAACTGCGTTAGTTTTTTTCAATAGTTTTATTATTATTATTATTATTATTTTGATTTTTTTATTTCATATGACAATTTTACTCAAATTAGGCATAACTCGGCGCTCCGCGCCTCGCCAGGGGGCAAGCCCCCTGGACCCCCGGTTACCTCTGTTTACATACTTCGGACGAAATTATTGAAACACAGAATGTGTTTGCGTTGTCGCGCAACCAAGTGACAACCAAACAAGCGTCATTGTTTACTATTCATTTATAACATCAATTTATATAGTTATAGTATGAAACTACGAAAAAAAAATACGAAATAAATTCGTGATAAATCAAGAGCGATTTATCAAGTAAATGTCCTAAAGAGGCTACATACGAAATTACAGCTTCCTAGAGTGTAAAGTATAGAAATTAGCTTTAAGAGCCACTCATCTGATCCGGACCCTGGACATCGTCAAGTAAATGTCCTAGAGGCTACATACGAAATTACAGCTTCCTAGAGTGTAAAGCATAGAAATTAGCTTTAAGAGCCACACATCTGATCCGGACCCTGAGCATCGTCAAGTAAATGTCCTAAAGAGGCTACATACGAAATTACAGCTTCCTAGAGTGTAAAGCATAGAAATTAGCTTTAAGAGCCACACATCTGATCCGGACCCTGAGCATCGTCAAGTAAATGTCCTAAAGAGGCTACAAACGAAATTACAGCTTCCTAGAGTGTAAAGTATAGAAATTACCTATTCAAATTATTTAACCTCCGCTTCACAAATCAAACCGTTTTCGTAATACTCAGATCACCTGCTATGAATCAGATCATCGAAACACAAGCTCAATGAAATCATCAGAAATTAACAAGCGGTTGCAATCATGTTCACAATATCAATTATTGAGAATGATCACCTGTGTGTAAACAATTATTTATATAACCATGCTCATAACTCAGTTTGTTGGACACGCACTTCGCAGTAGTTACCATAATATTGTTGGATAAATCGAGAGCTTTCGAACGAATGGTCAACGAATTTTGTGGGATGAAAAACGACGAAGTACCATTTCCCTAGCAACGACTCGGTTGTACGTGAAAATCATCCGTCACACATTTCGTTACCATCCCGCGTTCCATTTTCGGCTAGTTAGTCCATGGCTAAAACACATTCTGTGTTAAAAATGTCCCCGCCTTCCAACATTCAACAAATAGGATTCCACCATGTAAAACATCTGGCTTGCATTTCAGCGTCAACGTCCGAAAAGTAGTTCGGAGGATGCAAATGACCTCCAAACGTTCATCTCATCACGATTTGTCTTTCAACAAAAGATTTCTGAGCGTTAACCATCAGGTCGAACGACGCTTGAATACACGAGCGGAACTTTTTAACAATGAGAACGAGAAAAGTTGAATATTTTACAGCTGGTTGCCTCTAACGTCGGTTTTTCGTAACACGATAATAATTTAATGTGGAATAACCCTCAAGCCACACAAAATACCTCTTTTCAAGGAGTTTCACACAGTTTATTCGTGTATTCAACTGATCCTGATTGTCGGAGGATGATTTTGATCACGGGATCTTACGAGATTACTCGGATAGACTTTCGCTAATCCAAATTGTTGGATCTCTCCAATTTTATTTCTACACACGCTCACACACACACACACACACACACACACACACACACACACCCACACACACACACACACACACACACATATACAGGTATATATATATATATATATATATATATATATATATATATATATATATATATATATATAACAGAATGATATAAGCCACACCTGAACCACAAGGTTCATTAGCGGGATTGAACAAGGTATCAAAGGGACACTGCAAGGGGCTCAATGCTGAGGCGAGTCATGTTGATCTTCCATCACTAAAGGAATTCTCACTCAGCTGTTCAGGAAAGACATCATCATTTCAATAGTATCTTGATGTCCCAAAGAGTCACCCTATCAAAATTTAACTTCCTAGGGTAAACAGGAAAGAATTGGGCTCACTCAGCTTATCAAGAAAGAGCCCCAGTCCCAGAGATCAGCGTGAAAGGTTGGCAGAGGACAATCTTCTCTTCGTTATATCCGGAAAACTTCACCTGCGTATTCTGCAACTAATTTCCGATCGAAAGTTCCTCATAGAGATTTTTTTACGGTTTATTATCGAGTTATTAAATTTTAAATAATTTTTTCGTGTTTTCGACCTCAAGTTTCTAAAATGGCCATAACTGCCTTGATTTTGGAGTTAACGAAAAATTGACGATGCCGTTCGAAAGAGCGTCAAATTTCCTTTGAGATAGGTCACCTAACGTGCTAGATTATGCCGGTAACATAGTCAGGCATTTACCCCAAAGTCAAAATCTGTCAAAAATGAAAAACTACGTATTTTATAACCCGTTAGACGGCATTCCACGGAATTCTCGTGCCTGCTAATAGAAAAAATTTCTGTAACTGTTTGATTTCGAAAGGTCTAGTCAATTTTACTTTTACTTTGCTTATTAGGGGAGGAAAGTATGTTTGTACTTTCGAAAACTTGGTTTTTGACATTGAAAATTTCTTAGCCGGCGGGTCAACCGAAAATTTTGTTACGCAAAGAAAAAAACGTCACGCAACCTATAAACAAGTTAGGAGTTGTTTTCTTTTGATTTTCACGTAGGCCGTTACTGGGGAAATTAAACTTCTTTAGTTTGCACCGAACAAAAATCGTTCTCCACTCGTTGGAAAGCTCTCGATTTATCACGCATTTGTTTCTTACTTGTTCTTCTATTTATGTCGTGGTTTTATATTTATTTATGCTATAAATGGATATAGTAAACAATGCCGCTTGTTATGTTGTCACTTGGTTGAGAAATTAATCTTGGTTATAGTAATTGTAGACGCGCACCATAACAGAAAATTACACGAGACTCTCTCGAACGATCAAGTTTGTCCCCCACCCCGGCAACTACTTGGAACCGTTCCCTACAAGAAGAACTGTGAGTTCTTCCATTCCGTTCAACCTGTTTAGTGGACATGTAGGTCAGAATGAAGTGTATAGTTTGGTGGTCTGGATGCTCGCAAGCTCGCATCTCAAAAATACATAACATCAAGTAATCAATCCCTTAGTAAAAATGCAGATTAGTTGGATATGTAGATCAGAATGAAGTGTATAGTTTCGTGGTCTCATAACACGATCACATAACAGTTTAGTAACGTAAATGTGACTTTTAATTTGTGACTCATGAGCTGCTCCGAGTTGAACGGAACTCACAGTTCTTCTTGTAGGGAACGGTTCCAAGTAGTTGCCAGGGTGGGGGACAAACTTGATCGTTCGAGAGGGTCTCGTGAAAATTACCTACCTGTGAATTCATATTCGTGGAAGGATTGGGCATAGTCGAGACTGGCTTACAGCGAATTCAGTAATTGTGTGTCAATGATTGTTTTATGTTTTCTGATTGTTATTTTATTTAAAACGATAAAAAACATTGAAATTACTGAGACATTTTCAATGCTCATAGCTCTTCTCTCATAAGAGAGAAAGTATGAGCGGCCTTCCGCGTTTTTCCTATGAATTCGAGAGTTTTTGTGAAATATGACTCCCTAAGAAAATACGAGTTTAGAACCGGTTCGTATACGTATTTTTTCACGCTGAATCGAACGGTCACACTCGCATATCTCCCCAAATCCTTTATAACCGAGTTTTACACTTTAACTAACTAATTTTACCCTTAATAATACATAAAATCGAGCATAAGAAAGTAAATACTCGTGAGTTAAATTGTAAAATTTGGTTACAACGGGATGGGGGAGAGCTGCGAGTATGATCATTCGATTCAACGCGGAAAAATTCGTAGAAACCGGTCCCAAACTCGTACTTCCTTACGTGGTCATTTTTCACAAAAATCCTTGAATTCATAGGAAAAACCCATGTTTTCTAAAATGCAAACATACTTTTCTCCTTCAATTAACAAAGAAAAAGTAAAATTGACAAGACCGTTCAAAAGCTAGCGGTTCGCAAAAGTTTTTCCTGTAGCAGGCATGAGAATTCTGTGGAATGCCGTCTAGCGGTTTAAGAAATACGTAGTTTATTATTCTTGAAAATTGTTTGGTTTCGGGGTGAATACCTGGCTATGTTACCTCATAATCTAGCATGTTATGTAGCCTATCCAAAAGGAAATTTAACGCTCTTTCCAACGGCATCCTCAATTTTTTGTCTACTTTAAAATCAAGGTAGTTATGACCATTTTAGTAACAAGTTCAAAAACACAAAAATATTCTTAAAAATTGAATAACTCGCAATCAAAGCGTTAAAATAAAAAATCTCTATGAGGAACTTTCGATCGGACATTAGTTGCAAAATATGCGGATGAAGTTTTCCGAATATAACGTGAGACACTCTGTATAGGAGCTACTATTTACTATTACTTACTACTTATTAGTACCCCATCATGTAGTGTTTTATTTTTCATGGAAATAGAATTTCTTAGGACGAGAATTAACGAAGCTATTATTCCTTATATCGATGATTCCTAAGCAATTGCTCTTAAAAAGCATATGGCCGCTACAATGGGGTCGCATTTTCGTAACACGAAATGTAACGCTAGTTCATGGCTAAAGTTTATTCCATGAAAAAACACTCACGTAGTTTGAGTAAGCAGTACCTACTTTTCGAATCGATCAGCCGGAGCTCTGGGTAGAGCCCGTCATTTCATTCGTCTCTTGATGTCCCAGATAGGCTCCCTATCAATTTTCAACGTAATACGATAAACAGGAGAGATTTTAGCTCACTCAGCTGATCAGGATGGCGCTCCTTTCTTTGCTCGTCTCTTGTTGTCCCATAGAGGCTGCCTATCAAATTTCGACGGCCTACGGTAAATAGGAGATATTTGAGCACAATTTTGTCATCATTATGATTGATATTATTGCTCTTGGTCAGCTGATCCTAACCCAAGTCAGTGAGACACAAGTTCCGATATGGTAATACATCATATCAAAATACGGTCCAAATCGGACCAGCGGTTTTGGAGGAGTAGTGAGCACAAAATTTTGTCCATAAATATTCAATTCAATTTTATTGTATAACCCGTAGGTATTACAAGGAGTTCCTTAAATACATATTTACATATTAAAAAATAGCACATGATATCTTGCCTTCATTTCTGCCTCAAAAAACAATTTAGACTCTTACGTATGATGTATCAAATAATTACTTATATAGGTGTACATAGGTAATTATTTTATATTAAATGAGCACTGCATAGTTAGCATAGATCACAATCAATAATACCTACACTCCACTGCCAAATTTCAATAATAACCCCGAGTCATTGCCAAAATTTCCAAAGCGGTGTTGATCTTTGTTCTATCTCTTGTACATTTTCATCTTCTTCTTGACATGTTTTCTGGAAGTGTTGGGAGGGGACGGAGAAGGAGTATTCAGATTAATCACCACTTCTGACCCAGTAGATGTAGGATCCTCCAACGTACTTCGTCCATAGTGAATGATAAGTTTTTTTCCATCAACCAGTAGTTCATCTCCAATCAAGACGGCCTGCTTCCCGTCTTTTCTTGCTTGAAATAACTTGGGCAAGAGATGCTTCCTAAATTCCCGTGTTATATATGTATGCATATATATATATATATATATATATATATATATATATATATATATATATATATATATATATATATTAAGAATATATATATATATATATATATATATATATATATATATATATATATATATATATATATATATATATATATATATTAAGAATATATATATTCAGAACCAGTGGTTGACATTTAGGGCTCTGCACCTGTTGTAAATATTATCCCATGACTAGGACCCATACCCTGGGTGGAAACGTCGGGAAATGAATAAAACCCCAAGTCTAGTTTGGTCAATCCAAAAAAAACCTCGCCTATATATATATATATATATATATATATATATATATATATATATATATATATATATATATATATAAAGAAATCTGAAAATGAATGACTATTGTAATCGTGTTCTACACCCTCTGAAACGCAAAGAAAATGCATCCCCATCGGCTCAGTATCCGGCTTAGTACTTTTCTACGAAAATTTCGGTAAAAATAATAACTGATGTGAAAAATGTTGCCAGTATCGGGTTTCACCAGGTTATACTTATTTAAAAAAAAAAATTAAACTTGAAGGTACTGTTGAGGTTTTACTAATAACCTAAGAAATCAAGTAGGTAAACTGAGATCTTATTTGTTTTCTATTCAATCTATAATGTTGGAATTGTGAAAAGGTGGTGTAGAATTTGCTAATGTATTAATATTCGAATAGTTGGTTGAGCTAACTGCATACTTTTATTATTTTATAAATGCACCAGAGTAGATACTATGGTGTTATCGTAATGGGATATTGATAGGCATAAAAACAATCAGACGCTAATGAAAAGGCATAGTCGATCTTACATGAAATAAAATGAGGGGATGCTGTCAAAGATTATTGCAAAAGAAAGTTACCCGCCGATGGCAAAAGTTCTGCAAAAACCTGCAGTAGGTATTTTAACGCGACAGACTCGATTTGTGGTGTTTGTTTTGCATACTCGACCTGAAGGTATTTGAGAGAAAAAATGGGGCAGATCAACTTGTTAGTTTCTTAACTTTATTTCTGCGCACAAGCTGATGTAACGAAAGTTGACATAGTCTCCGCCTCTAAACGTTCAGAGTGAATCAATTTCATGGGATATTCAAATATATTCAAATTTTTTTGTATAATACGTTTCAAAATTCGTCATCCTTGTTATTAATACAAGTCGTACCTAACTACTATTATTTTAAGCAATAACAAACAAAGAAACGAAGAGGAAGGGCGCCTAATTCGTACCAGTTTTTATATTTTGCTCTATAAATTCCCCAAATCACGAAAATTTCAACTTCTAACCCCCCCACCCCCGAAAGTATTATTTGTCCTTTCTTAATTTTGGCCAATTTTTATTCTGATTGGTTGTTTCTACACTGGAGTTGCCCAGGTTCTCTTTGGTTGGCTGGTTCTTGCTGGCCTTTTCATATATTGTTGTTGTTGGGGGCATTTTCACTTATCATAAGTTTCCCAACTTGCATATTCTATTAATTTCAACAGTACAATTAACCCCCCCGACCAAAAACACATGAAAAGTGTAGAACAACAAAAACAAGAGGGTGGGTCCCTCTACTGATTGCAATAAAAATACTTATATTAAGACTACCTTATTGGAAACTATCTACTAAAATTATGTACCCCATGGAAATGTTCCTACCCACCGAACCCCAATTACAATAAGCTCTGACGAGGCCAATACGGCGAAAGCGCTAAGCTTTAATAAACAAATACGAGAAGCTAGCCTATTTCTCACCCTCAAACCAACCCTAGGTTGATGGGAAAGATGGCTGAGTCAAGAGGAAAATGGGACGCCTTGGTGGTAGGTACATATGCGGTAACTGTCCTAAAAGCCAAAGAAACGAACAGAGAATGGGAATCAGAATAGGAGGAAAGCCAGAATAACAGGCTATCAAGAGAGCTGTCCCGAAACAATATAAAAAAGTTGTGCCGACACAGTTCTCTATAAGAAGAGAGGCGTTGGTTGTTTTAGTAGGTACCTATGCCACTACGAGTATATATGACTATGTGCTGAGCCCGGCACAAAGGACGAGAAAACCCAACCTCAGTTGTCAGTGCGAAAAGCATTTTGCTTGTCAGTTTTTTTTTTTTTTTTTTTTTTTTTTTTTTTTTTTTTTTTTTTTTTTGTGCGAAACTTTTTCCATTATCAAGCCTAGCACAAAATGGATACCCTCCTTGGATAACTATCAAAAACATTCGCCTTCATTTTTGTTTTGGTTAATGCCCAAGTAGTAAGCCAGCCTGGTTAGCAAGAGTAGCAGCCTTCTTACCAAATCTATTCATCTATTATTAATCTATTCACTTTATAATTCATCAATAACTTGGCGTGTAGCTCAGCTGATTTTATTTTCGAAACAGTGTAGGCAGCGTGAGATTTTAGCTTAAATTGAGATGTTTCCATCGGATAGACTGAACTACATTTCCCTAGGAACGGCTCCGTTGTAAGTAAAAATCATCGGAAAGAAATTATAGTAAGTAATAAACTTCCTATTTTTCTCGGTGAGTGCCAAAGTAAAAACATGGAAATTTCAATATTGTTGCCCGTCTATTTATGCAAGTGGCCCACTCTTTCCCTACATATTCTCATTCGATGAAATGCCGAAGATTAATTCCACGAAAAACATCGTCTTTCGAATATAAATCATTGTTTCTTCATTTTCCCGGCGGAATAGGGAATGAATAATAACGGAAGTACGGCGGGGAAATACAGAAAAACAGGGCGATACACAACTTTTCAAGATGGAGGGCTGTTAGAAAGTTGCGGATCAGCGCTGATCCGCGGGTTAACCCACCCCAAGAGGTGGATTCAGGAATTCGTGCGTTATCACAAGAAGTCTCAGGTTAATCCAAGGAAAACTCCCGTTACTGGAATTGGCCCTAAAACAAGAAAGTCTCAGACGTCCACCAACATGGCCTTTAAGAACAATTGAAAGAAGTTTTTGTTTTGTATATACGATAACGATATTATTACGTACCTACTTCTAAAATTTTGTCTCAAAGCCATGTTGGATGTTTGAGACTTTCTTGTTTTAGACGGCCCCTGAGTCCCTGGGATAAGAAGGCCTCGGTTCCTTTTCCTTGGTTCTCCGAAAGTGGGAAAATCGATTTCGGCAAGGACGAACATCGTGGGCACGTTCCATGTGGGCTTTTACTAGGGGTCGATCATGCGGGTAGTTGACAAGCGTTAAGCGGCGGAGAGTGGGGCAATAGCAATTCTAGGGTCATCATGGGCTACCACAGGCGGCCTTTTCGCCCGGGACGCACCAGGTCTACTGTTTCATTACTTTCTAAGCACTCGAAGGTTTGATGATAGTTGAGTACTATACAGGGTGTTTCCCACAAGTGAACCCCAACAGGAGAGTCTCAATACCGCTCCCCGGTTGTCGAGGACCAAGCAATCCTGACGGAAACTGGAGCAACGAAGCCCAGTTCCGTTAAGTAGATTGGCACCTCAATTTCATTAATCTACGTCCGCTGCTAAAATAATAGATTAAAAACGGAAGTTAGTGAAAAAACGTTGTCTATTTCCACGAAAAATAAAGAGTTACAATTTTAAATCGATTTCGACGGTTAGGCCATCATCAGTAACGAACAATAACGACAAAGGAAATAGACAAAGAAATAATTGTAAAGGAAATGGACAACGTTTTTTCACTAACTTCCAATTTGAAATGGGATTCCAAAACTTTGTAGCGAGTGATTTGGTTCGTATAATAGATTAGTTGGACCAAATTGATTTGTGCAGTTTGGTGGTCTGGATGCTCGCAAGCTCATGTGCCACACCCAACTTGGCAGACGTTGTTGGAGGTACCATTGGATGAGCGCGCTAACCCGTTGCTTCGGGTCCCCAGAGCCAAACCGTGAAGGGACACAAAGGCCGTTGAATGAGTGGCAGAAAGGGGGGGGGGGGGGGGGGGGGGGGGGGGGGGGGGGGGGCTGGAAATTTTTGCACTAATCCGTCAAAAGAGCCGATTGGAAGAGACGGGGGAACCTCAAGATAAACGAGCGAGGGCGTGAAGGCGACACTGCCGAAGGTCAATGACGCAACAGGCGGCCCCGTCCTCGGCCACAGCCGCAGTATCAACTCCTGACAAGGTACCGTTTTCCTACGGTTTTAAATGCCCAACAGACAACCGAAAAATGTGCCAATGTTATGCTATCAACTCCAATTAAATGTTAACGGCAAGCTGGTTGAATATTCCAACTGATTTTGATATTACATATTTGCTAGTAGGGTAAAGCTTTACAGTTACATTCGAACGCTCATTAAAATTGAAGTCATCATCCTAGAGCTGTTTTTTTGCTTGAAAACGCACGAAAATAACTGAGGTATGGTTGATTTTAAGCTCCGAACCGGCCTATCCAGAAGCTATTTTGCTTGGGAAAATTACATACTTGATACCATACCATAAACTTGATCTTGTAGAGTATAAAAGGAGGTTTTAAAGTTACATAGTGTCAGTGCTTGTAGAACCACCATCAGCGATGGAGTACCATATAGAGTCAGTCAGGTTGGGAAGTTTTCTGCACTGGCCCCAAGACAAATCACAGGGTATTGAATTGGCGGGCTTTTTTTACACGCTATTCAGCGATAGAGTGCAATGCAATTTCTGTGGAATTGTTCTCGGAAAATGGAGAGATTTTGACGTCCCATTGGAGGTGCACAAGCGCTGGAGCCCAGATTGCCTATTTGTTGAGAGCCCCGAATTAACCAATAATGTATCGAATTTTGCGGAGGAAATGAGCAAGGCAATGGATGTACCTTCTCCTTCTCAGAGTAAGGTGGGGGCTGCTGCTAAGCTTGATACCTTTGATGGGAGGTATGCAACTTTTAGAAGATGGCCCAAAGTACTTCACCATCTAGTTGACGACCTCTGCAGTGCTGGATTTCACTATAACGAACAGCAGGGTGACCTTGTCTACTGCTACGCTTGCGAAGGAGGTATTCAAGATTGGGAAATGAACGACGACCCATGGATTGAGCATGCACGCGAGTATGAAGAATGTCCACATGTCCTGAATGTCAAAGGATCAGCTTTTGTTAATGCTGCAAAGAGATCTAAACCTGAATGTACGAGGATTTAAGTTGATTGGTTCATGCAATAAAAACTAAAAAAATTACCGCATTTATTATGTCACAAGTACTGCTCCATATACCAACTTTATATAATTCTTACTAGAAGCTGATGAAAGTAGCTGATAAAAATATTACTATAGTCGATCAAGCGTAGCAGCAGCGGAGAGGAGGCGGCAGCAACATACCGAGTCGACGTGTACGGTAAGTTTACACTGTACCATAGATTATAATGGGGATGCCCCCCAAAAGCACGAAATGCACACAAATTGGCCAAAAGAGCCTTTACCATCGTATTGAGACTTTTTTACGCCTGTTTGCTGGCAGCCACACCACCAGTGCGCGCCAAATTAATGCATTTTTCAGCTCCCGACCGTGGTTTTTTGTTCCTTTTAACAACTATAAAGTAAGCATCATGTAATTTTACTTTGTGTGTGCGTTTCCAAGCAAAAAAGCTTCAGGATAGGCCGGTTTGGAGCTTAAAATCAACCATATCTCAGTTATTTTCGTGCGTTTTTATGCGAAAAAACAGCTCCAGGATGATGACGTCAATTTTAATGAGCGTTCGGAAGTAAGTGTACAGGTCTACCCTACTTTTGCTTTCTCTTTAAACTTTAAACTAACAGTAGGTATAGGGTAAGTGTCCCAAATTCCGCCTACCCTAACTGTTTTCTCAAATATCTACAAAGTTTTATGGTTAATCCCTTCGGAAAAGTTGTTATTATATAAATTCAATTAAATTTATAGTAGATTAAACAAAATTTAGTGTTTCATTAAACTCTTTTTGTATTTATTTTATTATTTTTAATAATATTATTTATATTTATTTATTTTATTGTTCAAGTTCATTGTTTTGTTGTAGACTAAGAAAAAGTTAGTGTTTTATTAAACTCCTTTTGTATTTATCATATTGTTTTTAATATTATAATTTATGTTTCTATTTTTTCAAGTTCATCATTGATTCCATGATGAAGTTACAAAAAAAAAAAAAAAAAAAAAAAAAAAAAAAAAAAAAAAAAAAAAAAAAAAAATGTCAACAGATATGGATGTAATCCAATTTTTTTTCCAACTAGTTGTGTAACATTGCTTATATTTTACATAAACATATATTGCTTATATTTTTACACTGTTTCCATGTAACATTGTTAAAGGATATATTGAATTGAACTGCTAGTTGTAATAAATTATGATTTTAGTATAGGTGCTATTTGATTTCTGTTGAATTTTAATGTTTGCATCAACTCATTTCGTATAGTGAATTTGGGATCAAGTTTTTTAGTATTTTTAACTACGACATAGTTGTGGTTAATATGGTTCTTTATCGGTTTTAGTGAAATTGATCATCAAAACTATTCATTTCGGAGAAAGGTCCTGAGTTTGAGGGCATTTATAACATAAAAGAACATTTTGTTGATTTTATCCTTAGAATCACAATTTAGAAGTGTAGGGAAATAATTTTCAGCCGTAATTATATTCCTGTTATACTGGGGAAAATTAGCTTTACTTAATGGTTCGTAGTGAGGGCACTCAACTAAGAAGTGGTAAACATTTTCATTTTTAGCCATGTTGCCAATTGAACATAGTTCGTTTGGATCCCAGCTAAATCTTACCCCTTTGAAAAAGAAATTAATATAATCTTTTATATTATTAATATAATTAATATGCTCTTTATGTAGCTAATGTGTAAGCTGAAGTCTTACACCTCCATTTTGTTCGATGCTGATATCTAGTGGCGCTGGCTTCAACTACTTTTGTAGTTAGTCGGCGGTTCGGTAGGAAGCGGTGATGTTTGCTGTTCCAATAGTCCCTCGATTAGGTATAGTTTTTATCGCCAAGTTCATGGTATACAACAAATCCTTCACAGCATCTAGGATAAAGATATGTCAGATTTCTTGAGGTAGTTTTCGTGGTAATATATATACCAGGTGATTGAAAGCAATGTCGGTTTTTAGCGACTTATGAAGTATGATTCGATAAAAGGAAACCTCGTGATTTTGATACCACAAGTCGAACATTGAACCCACTCTCCTTCATTTATGATCCATCAAAGATGATAGATTATAGAAATATAATGTATTATGATGAAAATTAAATAAATGTTTAAATAATAAATGTTCCTATTATTTAGGCAATGTATGGTGATGGTTGTAGATTGTATGAACACCGTTTCGTTTTACAATAGCAATATTATGTTCATGTGGTTCATTATTGAAAATGAACCAAAAAACGTTGTCTCATAGAGAAGAAACCATAGTAAAGTATCAGCCTTACCCATAGTGAATCTATGTCACCACCAAGAGCACGCCACAAAAAATATAGTTAACAAAACGCAGAGAGGGCCATTGGTTGCTACCTTCGACTCGGGTTATGATGACTACTTAGTCGTAGACTGGGATTCTTTGAGTATAAATAATATATGGGTACCTAGTCGTATAACTAAATAAAATTAAGTAAAATAAATAAATAAAATTAAATTAAATATATTCAAAGCTGGGATCTCATCGAAAGCGTTTTTCCGCACGTAATTTCAGTAGAAAGAAAAGGTACGTTCTGGCGTCACAGGGGCCAGGGTATGCTAACTCGCACAACACATTATACTAAACCGCACAACGCATAAATTGAAATATTCTGTACATTTGTCCGTTTATCGTAAGATTAAAAAAAAAAAAAAAATGCGCGTGAACCGGGTATCGAGCAGGCGAACTCCTGTTCACCAGACAAGTGCCTTAGCTAATAGAGCCATGACGCTAGGTGACCAGAATTGAATATAAGTGTTTCATACAGTTGTCCAATTCTTGCAGCTTTTGATCACCCTTCCCTAATGTAATTACAGTAGAACGGGCAAATAAAGGTATGTGTTGTATATACTCAAATTGGATTATTAAGAACTGAAAATGCGTATATATAAATCACAAATGTCAGCACTCTCTCGGTATTATTATTCCATTTTAAACCTCTCGAAGAACCCGATCTACCCAGTTCCTACATTGACCCTAAGTGAATTTCTTTAATTGTTTATCGTATATTCTTCATAAAATTGTACACTAGCTCACAGTAATCTCTCTCCTTCCATTCGGACACCCAATTAATTAGTCATGGGCTAACTATTGGTGGGGTTTGTCAAATTATATGTATGTAGTATGCATCACTTCAATATTCATAAAATTTGAAGAGGTATGATTTTGTGTAACTGACAAAATCAAATCGTTTTTATTTATTTGTAGCAGCCAAAACTGGCATTACAAAAGTCAACAAAATAATATAATCAAAGAAGAAAAGCAGAATCATTTACGAAGGTAGGTACATACATGTTTAGGATTGATAAGCAATGTTGGTGTGGGTAGGCCACTTGCCGGTAAACGCGTAGGTACTTCGCGCATAATTTGTATTTGGAATTTCAGTCTTTCTGCTCACACAGGAAGAACAAAAACTTTATTGAGTCGAATACTTTTGACACGAATATACGGTATAAAAAAACAATAGCTAGAAACCTACAGCGTCAATATCGTCAAGTGAAAAGTAGGGAAGGTCTACACTTTCGGTGCAGTTAGTTCAACGTCTGACATCGCATCGGCAGACCGTACACTGCGCCGATTATCATATAATAAAATATAATAAATATAGGATAAAATAAAAAAATAATAACAATAATAGAAAAAAAAAAGCAACTAAGTAGAATCCGTTATTTCGTCAGTATGTACACAAGTTTGTAAGTTATTGAGACCCACTAAACATTGTCTGAATAGATATTCGGGGAATATTTTCGTCGTAGTATTTCGGAGAAGATTTCATTGAAATATCTCTGTGCGGCATATTTTCGTTGCCTAGCGAGTTGAGTAGGATGTGTCCCGTGACACCGACCGGACCCCCTTTCCCGATAACTTTAATGTGATAACCGATATGCGGTCCGCGAGGCCCCTGCTGGCTCGGGCGTTTTATTGGATCGAAAGTGTCGAAATTTATTTCTACTTTACATTTGACGATTGACGTTGTCGGTTTCCGATTACGGTTTTTAGTTATAATTTTCATGTTTATAATATCAGTCTCAATATCGACCGGAAATAAATATTTACACGAATTTCCGTTTTCATCATTTTCTACGAGGCAATATTCGTTAACTTTCGTGAAATGAGACGGTTTTAGTATGGGAGGGTCTACAAACTTGTGAAAATGTGCCCAATGACCGAATTTTTCAGGTACTATTAAATTTAATGCTTTATTTATCTGTGCGTTAAGCTCGTAAGGGTTAAGTATTTTTTCTACCCAATTATCCCCGGCCCATACACAAATATCTTCATCTTTTTTGAAATTGAATTTTATTCCTTTTTCGCCTACCGAATTCATTAGCCAGCTATCGTGTTCGTAAGGGTGACGAACTGAATCATTTGCCATCTTGATAATACTGATAACAGGCTTATTAAGTTGAAAAAACTTTTCAGTGTTGACCTGGACTCGAACCCTGATTGCCGCGTCGTGAGTACGATACTATATCCCCTGCGCTATAGGCGCCATGATCATGATGCAATCACATCATATTCATCAGTTTATTGTCTTCTCACAATAACGTATTAGGTATATACTTAATTTACATAGTAAATAGGTATAATTTATTATTATACTATGTATTATACCTAGTTTTGTATTTTGCTTGAATGGCATTGTTTTGTTAGTGAATGGTATAATGATGCGATGAATCAAATCATTGTATTTCACACAATATAGCCTACACAAGAATTATAATATTTATGTTAATTGTTTGATAATAATTTGTTCATGGCGGCCAATTAGGTACGCTAATATAAATAGTGGTATTCACACATTGGTTTTTTGTTATAATTTTCATGGGTCTCGAAATCGACTGGAAATGAAAATATTTACATGAATTAGGTAGGCTGTACCATTTTCTTCGAGGCAATATTCGTCAACTTTCGTGAAATGAGACAGCTTTAATTTCAATGGATCCATAAATTTGAGGAATTGTGCCAAATATCTGAGTTTTTCAAGTATCAAATCTGAAAGGTACATATTTCTGTATATTACGTTATTTTACAAACCAGTTTTTACCAACCCATACCAACCTTCACCAATATCACATCTTGATGTTGATCCTATAAATCGGTATTCACGTCTTTGAACAGATGAAATCAGTTGTCCAGGGCGCGAAGTCATTGTTAGTTTTTTCTGATCAAGTTTTACTTGCTGAATAAGTCAAAATCAATAAAGATTTGCATTCATTCGAATAATTTTTGGCCCTCCCAGCAAGTAGCTCGAGTAACGAGTGAGAATATTCACGTAATAGAAGCTCCTTAGCATTGCTGGTATCTTGGTTGTTGGGTTTAGCTGCCTTTAGTTCTGGCCGTGATTTCTCCCAGCCTTTGTTTGTCCCAGCTCTCTAGTAGAGAACATGGAACGAATTAGATAGATTTTTTTATCTCTCACTTTAAATAGGTGTACCTAAGCCGAATCATTGTGGTAATGCTGCCATGCGTTCTTTAGCTGCCTAATATTATTTTCACGCTGCTTTCATCCAGGGATTAATAAATTGTTTCCCTTAGATCTTGTTATTCATAAGATTGCTATTCATTAAGATTGATAAGAGTAAAAGTACTGCGGTAGAGCCTTCTGATGGAACTACTCTTTGCCGAAGAACTTAGTTGGATCATTTGACGTTTGAGAGCAGCACCACCCGGGCGGTGTCCTCATCAAGTTACCCGCTTGAAACACATTTAACAACAAAAGCAAATTAAAAGCTGGAAATCTGCACAACAGATGATATGGAGAATGAAATTGATCGGATTTATGGATAAACATTTTGTTATTTTTGGAGCCAATGTCACTGGGTCAGATCAGAACCGATCACTAGTGAAGCCAATAATTTGGCTAAACCCTCCTCACGCATAAGTTAAATGTGATCTTACCGCTATATTTTACTAGATTTCACCAGCTAAATTACATTCTTTGAAATTCATTAAAGATCATTTACGAACCCATTGATAATTTCATAATAATTTAGTCTTGAGGGAACTATATATTACCTCTGATAGAACACAATTTTATTGCCAAATCTGATAAATCATCTTGTCCATAGAGTGGCAAAACAATATGTTATCCTGACTTTTCAAACAATTTATTTTAGAAGAAAGAATAAAAAACGTAAGTTCAGTCATTTCTTGATGCCCTAAGTCCTGGAGACCCGCCTTATCAAATCTCAACTTCCTACACAAGTAGAATGCGTCAATGCAGTTTTAATTCGATGAACTAAATCTAAATCGTAGGTATTTATAATATTTATGAAACGTATAACCTAGAGACCTGGGAAATATATTAATGCATAGTGTCATCCCCACTCTGGCTTCCTAATCTTTACAGTTTTATTTAGCTTGAGGAGCAAGGACAAAACGTTCCTGGGTAATCCCATAATAACAAAAAACTGATATTAAAACACCTGACCAAGAACCAGATTTCACAGTATCCTCACTTACCAGCAAAACCCTTTTCACAGACTGGTTACCGTTGGTACAAACTTTGTTTATCTTTGTATACAGGGTGTACAAAACAGCTCCGCCAAACTGCAGAAGTCGATTTTACAACTAGTTTGCAACAACTTTTTCCCCTAAAATTTTTTTTAACTCGCTAAAAAATCGAGTATTTTGACATTTTATGTCTTTGCTATGGCACATAAACTAAAAAAAACGTCACGGAAAATTGCTCACGAAAATATTTTGATGATTTCCACTTACAACCGAGTCGTTGCTAGGGAAATGGTACTTCGTCGTTTTTCATACCACAAAATTCGTTGACCATTCGTTCGAAAGCTCTCGATTTATCCAACCATATTATGTTAACTACTGCGAAGTGCGTGGCCAACAAGCTGAGTTATGAGCAAGGTTAATTGAATAATTGTGTACACTCAGGTGATCATTCTCAATAATTGATATTGTGAACATGATTGCCACCGCTTGTTAATTTCTGATGATTTCATTGAGCTGGTGTTTCGATGATTTGATTCATAACAGGTGATCCAAATATTGCGAGAACGGTTTGATTTGTGAAGCGGTGGCTAAATCATTTTAATAGGTAATTTCTATACTTTACACTCTAGGAAGCTGTAATTTCGTATGTAGCCTCTATAGGACATTTACTTGACGATGCCCAGGGTCCGGATCAGATGAGTGGCTCTTAAAGCTAATTTCTATGTTTTACACTCTAGGAAGCTGTAATTTCGTATGTAGTCTCTTTAGCACATTTATGTGACGATGCCCAGGGTCCGGATCAGCTGAGTGGCTCTTAAAGCTTGCATACGAGTCTGCAACACATACTTGTCTTCAACTAAAGACATAAAATGTCCCAATGTGTTCCAGACTCGTATGCAAGCGTTTCGTTTGAAATAAAGTCGTAATGCTTTCTACTTTCACAGTGGTTTGTATAGTAAGGGTTTAACCACTCTTCGAATTTCAAGGTACCCAGAGACAGATGTCATGATTTCCGTTGGAATGTATACCTAGGTAGGTCCTTTTATTTTCAATTTTTTTCTTGATTTTGGCCTTATATCATCACTTTTATCGATCGAAACTACCTCAATTTGCTCTGTAAATAAAAATTTGAAGATACCGGTCGAAAGAACATTAAATTTCTTATCGGGCCTTGTGTTTTTTGAGAATTAAGGTTTGAGACACGAAAAAGCCAAATTTAACCTAATTAGGGAAACCTCTAGTTTTTTAATCGGATATTGATCGATAAGAACCAATATTTTTTCAAAATGTAAGAACAGTAAACACTGTGTATGGATCTCTCCTTTTCACCCTAGGATGTCACGTACGTACTGCTCTAGAGGTTGGCGAGGTAGCAATGGTCCACATTCACACACATGTTTTGTCTTAATTTTTGTCTTAATGTTTGAGCATACATACGTAGGGGTTACTTAGTTTTCCTGTTTGCACCATGGAAAATACTGGGAATGTGAATCAGTCGTTTTTTGTCCATACTAGTACATTTAGCCATACACTTACATACAGCCATTAAGGTTCTCTACCGTTGATTTTTGTTAGTCTGATTTGCCTAAGACTGCTTTTAGTGTGTAAATTCAAGTCTGACTTTAGGATGATAATTATGTAGTGTTAGTGGTTTTTTGTTCCTCTGAAAAGGAAATTTTCGAAAAAGTTCTGTGTTGGTTGAAGTTCCTTATTTTATTGAAAAACAATGGGCCTACTTATATGCCCATTGATATGGAGTTTATATGCCTAAAATGTTGACTAAAGTTTATATTTCGTTCTGATATATAAATAAAAGACTTGAACGTTTTGCTTTTTATGCCTTTCTCTTGCATTTTTGGTAATGAGGTAATTCTTTGGCCCATGTTTTTTTCAGAGCAACAAGCTGCAACTTTGCTACCTTAGAAACGATATTAGGAGGGTATCCTCGTAGACACCTCAAAATTAATTGCATGATGTTTTGACGCTAGTCCCATGCAACAATAGGGCGGCACAGCCAGAAATGTGAGTGGGGTCCTGGTGGACCCCACGTGGGCGACTATTATTCTAGCTCCCACGTGGTCGACGCAGGGCTAGGATCAAAAAGGAGTGAATTCAGCTTACTCAGCTGATCAGGTTGGAGTCCGTCATTTCATTCGTCTCTTAATGTCTCAGAGAGCTTCCCTACCTAATTTCTCCTAGGGTTGAAATTCCTATGGTTAAAAGGAGACAATTAAGCTTACTCAGCTGATCAGGTTGGGGATCGTAATTTCTTTTGTCTCACCCAGAGAGCTTCCCTACCTAATTTCAGCATGCTTGGGCGAAAAGAAGGGAACTAGCTTACTTAGCTGATCAGGTTGGAGTCAGCCATTTCATTCGACTTCCCTTCTTAATTTCTCCTTGGGTTGAAAATCCCAAGGTAAAAAGGACAGTCAGCTGATCAGGTTGGAGTCCGTCATTTCATTCATCTCGTAATGTCCCAGAAAGCCTCCCTACCTAATTTCACCTGGGGTTGAAAATCCCAAGGTGAAAAGGAGACAACTGAGCTTACTCAGCTGATCAGGTTGGAGTGTCATTTCTTCTGTCTCACCCAGACAGCTTCCCTACCTAATTTCAACATGCTTGGGTGAAAAGGAGGGAACTAGCTTACTTAGCTGATCAGGTTGGAGTCCGTCATTTCGATTTCCTTATGTCCCAGAGAACTTCCCTACCTAATTTCTCCTAGGGTTGAAATTCCTAAGGTGAAAAGGAGACAATTGAGCTTACTTAGCTGATCAGGTTGGAGTCCGTCATTTCATTCATCATTTAATGTCCCAGAGAGCTTCCGTACCTAATTTCAACATCCTAGGGTGAAAAGGAGAGATCCATACGCAGTGTTTACTGTTCTTACATTTTGAAAAAATATTGGTTCTTATCGATCAATTTTCGATTAAAAAACTAGAGGTTTCCCTAATTAGGTTAAATTTGGCTTTTTCGTGTCTCAAACCTTACCTAATTCTCAAAAAAAACACAAGGCCCGATAAGAAATTTAATGTTCTTTCGACCGGTATCTTCAAATTTTTATTTACTGAGCAAATTGAGGTAGTTTCGATCGATAAAAGTGATGATATTAGGCCAAAATCAAGAAAAAAATTGAAAATAAAAGGACCTACCTAGGTATACATTCCAACGGAAATCATGACATCTGTCTCTGGGTACCTTGAAATTTGAAGAGTGGTTAAACCCTTACTATACAAACCACTGTGAAAGTAGAAAGCATTACGACTTTATTTCAAACGAAACGCTTGCATACGAGTCTGGAACACATTGGTACATTTTATGTCTTTAGTTGAAGACAAGTATGTGTTGCAGATTCGTATGGAAGCTCTAAGAGCCACTCAGCTGATCGGGACCCTGGGCATCGTCACATAAATGTGCTAAAGAGACTACATACGAAATTACAGCTTCCTAGAGTGTAAAACATAAAAATTAGCTTTAAGAGCGTTTTCTGCTCCCATAAGGAATCAACGTTATTTTCCCGACGTCATAAATCCTCGAATCATGCACCGATTTCCATGATTTTTTTTTTAATCTTCAAGTGAAATCAATCTTTAGCAATCCGTCGAGGCGTTTTTTGAGAAAAATGTCACTAGAAGCTGCAATTCATCAACAAAGTCACAGCTAAGAGGGTTACTCTATTCGAGTGATGATTGCTTTATTGGAAGATGATTTATGGCAAATATGCCCTGACGGATGTCTTCCTTAGATTTCACGCTTCAATTTAAGTGTTCAAACGACAAAATCGGTTGATTTTTCATGAAGTTCTGTGATCGGGAAACTGAATTTGCGATTCGATGGCTTTTCAAACTTCCGAAGCGAGGCGGGCGTCGAGGAAGTTCAGGGGTTTTACGCTAGATGCCACTAACTTAGACCACTCTTCCCGCCTGCGAACTGGGAATCGGGTCCCGTTTCTCCCAAAATCTGAGATTTGTTTACTAGGGCTTTTGATGAAACAGTTTGCGTTTATTTGATGAAACAATGTGCCATCAATGTACCATCCCTTTGACAAAATAACATCCATTTTTTTTACGGAACCTGTCCTTACTTTATTATAATTTTTTTTCTAATCAAGCTACCGTGCTGAAATATATATAGATATTTTCAAGGCATCTAGACTACCATTACAAGGTTTGAATGCGCAAGGCTCCGATTTCCCTACGTAAAAGGGCTATCTAATACAGAATTGGTTTCAACTGGATTTTCGCATTCTAAACACTTTGAAACCTAAAACAACGAATTTTGAGGGATGTTTAAACAATTCGAGTTAGCAGTCGTAGGTACTTGAAAACAACTCGATGTGTTTAACCGTCCAATTGCCCCATAATAGAGAATTTCTCAATGTTCCACAGATCGTCAGATTCACATTCTTGCGAATTTTAACATGTATCATGTTTTAGCCCTGGGGTCCTAGCAATTTTTGCGAGTCAATTTTTTTCCGCGCACGAAACATATAGTGTTACTGTGATTTCCGCCTACAACCGAGTCGTTGCTAGGGAAATGGTACTTCGTCGTTTTTCATCCCACAAAATTCGTTGACCATTCGTTCGAAAGCCCTCGATTTATCCAACAATATTATGTTAACTACTGCGAAGTGCGTGTCCAACAAACTGAGTTATGAGCATGGTTATATAAATAATTGTTTACACACAGGTGATCATTCTCAATAATTGATATTGTGAACATGATTGCAATCGAGGAGAAAACATGATACATGGTTGAAATTTTTGGTTCTAGAACAGAAATAATTTTTACTATATTTTGTTCGCAGTTTTTGGGAAATATTTTTCGGGATTCATATTTATTACATCCTGCAATCGGCATACCTAATTCGAAATGCACTCTGGACGGATTTTTGTTTTCTTGTTGGCTTCTATGTAATAAATATTTCGTTAGTCCGAGTTGTCATTAATTAGTACGAGTTGAGCTAATCCGATGACCCAGCCCTCTGCAGGTATCCACGCGGTCAATCGCGGATTGTTGACCGTATTTGTTGAGACCAAAGCGTTTTTGACAGTTAAAGGTAGGTACAGGTACCTACCTACGATTTATTTGTGTGCCCGTATTCTGAACAATGGGGATTGCAACCCAAGATTGACTTATACGAGAAATCTCACTATGGTCATGAAAAATAAGCTGTTAGTACTTTTAAGCTGTTACTTAAGTAAACAGACCCCAAAAGGCATCTACGTAATAAACATGTCATTAGTCCATTAGTGACGACGAGCTAATCCGATAAGGGTGTGCAGCACACAGTTTAACAAAAATCAGTATTTGAGTGATCGGTATTTGAGCGATTTTCCACAGAAAATTCAAATAGGTACACTAATAATTGCATGTGAGAAAAAGGTAGGTATCTCATAGAAAATATCAAATCTATCTATAAATTTGTATCTAATAAATACGAATCAAAAGTACATTGTAATTTTAACATTGAAGGTATCGTCTGAAGGTATCGTTGAAAAGATCATTTAATTCTCTAGAACCGTTACATATATAAAATTAACATTTTTAGACCAGCTTTTATTAGTTAAAAAAACCTCAGTTTACTCATACAAGATCTGAAATTTTTTTAATACCTACAACGTTTTTTCTACCCCTTTTTTCAGAAAGAAGGTTTTCTCATGAGCTTAGTTAGGTGTGTGTCAACGATGTTGGAAAGTGTTGCCATTTTATTCAGCGTGGATAAAATATGGAAGCCCGATGTCAAACTCATTTTTGTGTGACGACAAATCGGTGAAAAACGTCAATATATGCCCGGCAAGGGTGTAGAATGACGGCCGAGTCGGGTTCTCAGTTGGGCTCCGAGGGCGTTCGCCTCACCTAGGCCCAGTCATTTTCGGTAAGAGGCTTTGAAGACCCACCCCAATCACCAGGTATATACCTTATACCTTCAGGGTTGCTCATCACCCAGCTACCTCTACTGGATTTTCTTGTCACTCGCTCCTCTTGGCCAAACTTGGCTAGTTAAAGCTTTTCACGCCGAAGGACATGGCGCTGTTTTGGCAGCCCGCTCTTAAGAGCCACTCATCTGATCCGGACTCTGGGCATAGTCAAGTAAATGTCCTAAAGAGGATACATACGAAATTACAGCTTCCTAGAGTGTAAAGTATAGAAATTACCTATTAAAATGATTTAGCCACCGCTTCACAAATCAAACCGTTCTCGCAATATTCGGATCACCTGCTATGAATCAAATCATCGAAACACCAGCTCAATGAAATCATCAGAAATTAACGAGCGGTGGCAATCATGTTCACAATATCAATTATTGAGAATGATCCCCTGAGTGTACACAATTATTCATTTAACCTTGCTCATAACTCAGCTTGTTGGCCACGCACTTCGCAGTAGTTAACATAATATGGTTGGATAAATCGAGAGCTTTCGAACGAATGGTCAACGAATTTTGTGGTATGAAAAACGACGAAGTACCATTTCCCTAGCAACGACTCGGTTGTAAGCGGAAATCATCAAAATATTTTCGTGAGCAATTTTCCGTGACGTTTTTTTAGTTTCTGTGCCATAGCAAAGACATAAAATGTCAAAATACTCGATTTTTTAGCGTGTTAAAAACTTTTAGTGGAAAAAGTTGTTGCAAACTAGTTGTAAAATCGACTTCTGCAGTTTGGCGGACTTGTTTTGTACACCCTGTATACAAAGATAAACAAAGTTTGTACCAACGGTAACCGGTTTGTGAAAAGGGTTTTGCTGGTAAGTGAGGATACTGTGAAATCTGGTTCTTGGTCAGGTGTTATAATAACAGTTTGTTGTTATTATGGGATTACCCAGGAACGTTTTGTCCTTGCTCCTCAAGCTAAATAAAACTGTAAAGATTTGGAAGCCAGAGTGGGGATGCCACTATGCATTAATATATTTCCCAGGTCTCTAGGTTATACGTTTCATAAATATTATAAATACCTACGATTTAGATTTAGTTCATCGAATTAAAACTGCATTGACGCATTCTGCTTGTGTAGGAAGTTGAGATTTGATAAGGCGGGTCTCCAGGACTTAGGGCATCAAGAAATGACTGAACTTACGTTTTTTATTCTTTCTTATAAAATAAATTGAAAAGTCAGGATAACATATTGTTTTGCCACTCTATGGACAAGATGATTTATCAGATTTCACAAAAAAATTGTGTTCTATCAGAGGTAATGTATAGTTCCCTCAAGACTAAATTATTATGAAATTATCAATGGGTGCGTAAATGATCTCTAATGAATTTCAAAGAATGTAATTTAGCTGGTGAAATCTAGTTAAATATAGCGGTAAGATCACATTTAACTTATGCGTGAGGAGGGTTTAGCCAAATTATTGGCTTCACTAGTGATCGGTTCTGATCTGACCCAGTGACATTGGCTCCAAAAATAACAAAATGTTTATCCATAAATCCGATCAATTTCATTCTCCATGTCATCTATTGTGCAGATTTCCAGCTCTTAATTTGCTTTTGTTGGCAAGTGTGTTTCAAACGGTTAACTTGATGAGGACACCGCCCGGGTGGTGCTGCTCTCAAACGTCAAATGATCCAACTAAGTTCTCCGGCAAAGAGTAGTTCCATCAGAAGGCTCTACCGCAGTACTTCTGCTCTTATCAATCTTTAAAAAATCTATTTCGTAAGATTTGGATATTACTTAACGACTGTGATTGGAAGCTTCCTTGGGTATGAACTAGTGACGTGCATATTAATTGTAAGTATAATCATAATTATGCTTTTGTGTTCGGGATCCCATAATAGAGTTAAATTTCAAACTAATGTTCCTACCTAATCATTCTCGGTTTGTTCATGTTTCTTTAAAGCAAGGATAATTTCTGGAGGGAGAGTGAAAGAAGTTTATAGAGATAGAATACATTATTTCATGCTGCAACTTATAAAATCACTGTGATTGCCTATTAGGCAGGTAGGTAGGAACCTAATATCGCAATATCGCAGGAGGTGCTGTTAATAATCTTCCAACTGATCTCAGGCACGATCTGCACTGAAATTTATTTATTATACTCTTTTCCTACTTTTGCGTATTGAAGTGGAGAATCAGTAACACGAACCTCAAACTCCGTAAATTGCAGTTTCAGAGCGGCCATGATGTTTTATAAATATTTTAATACTTTTAAATTTTATACATTTGAATGATTCCTACGATTGATCGTTTGGTACAAGTAATCAGTACTCATCTGGAGGAACAAATCATTGCCTATAAGCCTTAAGGTATTGTAACTTAACGTACCTAATCATTGCTGCCGACGAAATTCTGAAACAAATTTACAATATGACACATCATTCACTGTTGTATGCAGTGTAGTAGTATAGCTATATGGTAACAAAGTAAAATTCTGATGACCAAATATTTGCCTCTGTCAACGAATTTGATGTTTACGATGTCCATTAAATTAAAATATAATTTTCTCTCCGAATTGGCGTACAATAGTAAAATAGATTTAACCTTTAAAAGCTGAGATTCTGGGAAAGAGCTTTTGTGTAATGAACACACTTGAGGATTTTTTTGTCCTACTCGGTTGTCCTCTCTCCTGTTCGTCCTAGGAAATTTAAATTTGACAGGAAGCTTCTCTCGAACAACAGAAGTCAAATGAGATGACTGACTACATCCTGAACAGCCTGTACATTCCAACCTTCCCTTCCTAGACCGCTACAAATGTGTGATATATCCTCCTAAAAAGACGCTCCGCGTACAAAAGCTGCCTAACAACAATTTCATAGGGAATTTCCCTGAAACATGTATATCTACCCATCTACTCACCGAATTTTAAAGGAATCTAACCCATTGATGGAGCTAACCCCCACAATTCCTGAAAATTTCATCGAAATCGTTCCATTGGACGGAGTTTCGTCTGGGTCAATCGATATTAGGTTCGCGCTTTCGCAATGGTTATTACTCCACCAATCGCAATATAATTTATAATGCACATAAATGCACACACAGAGTGTGTGTCTCGTGTGTCCGCAAATCCTTGTAACAAGCTTTTTTTCCACAGTTTTCATCCGATTTGGATGAAATTTTCAGGGAATGTGCGGGCTAGGAGGTAAGACGGTCCCCTATCAGTTTCATCGTTCTTGATTCAATACCTCACTCTGCGCATGCGCAAACGTAAATTCTACCAACCATCACTTTCTCTCGTCCTACCCGTCTGATCTCATTCAAATTTGTATGATAGTTGGAAGATAACGATTTTATTATCTCATATCAATTTCAACATGATTGTATCATTAATAACTACTGCGCATGCGCCTATGTAAAATCCTTGTAACAAGCTTATTTTCCACAGTTTTCATCCGATCTGGATGACATTTTCAGGGAATGTGCGGGCTAGGGGGTAGACGGTCCCCTGTCAGTTTCATTGTTGCCAAATCAATACTTCACTCTGCGCATGCGCAAACGTAAATTCCATTGTGCTCCATTTTTTCACGCCCTAGTCGTCCGATCTCGCTCAAATTTGGATGATAGTTGGGGGATGACGATTTGATCATCCCATATCAATTTCAACATGATTGAATCATTAATAGCTACTGCGCATGCGCCTATGTGAAATCCTTGTAACTACCTACCTTAATTTCCACTGTTTTCGTCCGATTTTGATGGAATTGTCAGGGAATGCGCGGGTTAGGTTGTAGATGGTCCCCTATCAGTTTCATTGTTGCCAAATCAATAATTCATTTTGTGCAAACGAAAATTCCATTGTGCTTCATTTTTTCACACTCCAGTCGTTCGGTTTCGCTTAAATTTGGATGAATGTTGAAAGAAGGTGACTTGATTACCTCATATCAATTTCAACCCGATTATATCATTGTTACTGCGCATGTGCCAATGTGAAATCTTTGTAATGACCTAAATTTCCACAGTTTTCATCCGATTTTGATGCAATTGCCAGCGAATGAGCGGTGTAGGTTGTAGATGGTCCCGTACCTATTTCATTGTCTTCAACTCATCAGTTCATTGAGTATCATTTTTTCTTTTCTTAATTGACCAGTTATGACTTTTCACGCTACTTCTTGATTTACTCTTTTCCGCTATGGCATTTTTCAAGATCATTTAAAACTTTTCAATGATCTATACATTCATGATGGGTAAACAAGGAAGCTATGTGCGACACCCAACTTGGCAGACGTTTTTTGCATGTCAACGAAAGGCCATACGTGCTGTCGCGAGGCTTCACTACGTGCGGACTGCCGGAAAACTCACCGAACTAGGTGTTTTGACATTACCCGGCCAATACATTTTCGATTGCCTTCTATATATGCTCTTGACTTCCCTAGATCTTAGCTATCATACACGTAGTGCTCATTTACTCACGATTCCTTCGTGAAAACTGAATGTAGAATTATATTGCATGGTGGATTCAGAAATTCTTTAATGCACTCCCTGGTGCGACAAAGCTGTTATTATGTACAAATTATGTACAATGTTAGGTAATTCTTCTTCATGAAAACATGCAAAACCTTCTGGTCTCAATGGCGCCCTATGACTTCACTGATTATTTTGATGAGATTCCAAACTAATTTTAGAATTCTAGGAATTAATTTTTAATATTTCACTGGTTCTATTCATATTTCTATGTATTTATATATTCGTGACTGCCAGGGCTTATTTGAATTATCATGTCATATTTTTCTTCTACATATATGTATATATCCATTGCTGATTTGTGGTTGTTGTATTTCACTAGATAGCATATATTATATTTTTTTATTCTATTCGTCTGACCATTTCTATGCCATTTTTTGTGTGACGCAAATAAAACGTTATCTATCTATAATACAGTAGAATTAAAAAAATTAAAAAAATACTTTATTGTTCTGTTCATTGAAATTGTCGCTATTACAAACTTCTAGGTATCGAGAAAACAATGAGCGTCACATCCGAAGCAAGCCGAGTGATGCTGCACTCTGGCGAGCTGTACGCCAACTAACCGTCAAACCCTTTCGCAGTGATTCGTCGACCCAACTCGGGCGCACAATGATAGTTTTCGAAGGTCTTTTTATCAAAAGTAAGTACTTGGATACTTGTTTACATAGCAAGTAGTCGTGAAATAGACTAGTAAAAATCACATCACAGTTAAACATTGATTACACGGAAGGTCGTCATGCAGTTTCTTGTTTGTCTTGTTCCTTACAAAGGCGGAGCCTAGCCGAAATCCTTTTCAAGTGAACGGCGAAAATTTCCTGCTGCCAGTGCTTGATCTCAATGAGATCGGAAATCCATTGCATTTAGTAACATTTTTCGCCCTTGGAGTACCTTTAGCGATCATGAGAATTACAAAAACAAAATCCGACCACAATATAAATATATATTTCTCGCCAGGAACAGATGGAGAAGGAGGAATCCAAAATTGATGAAAATCAAAGCCTCATTCCAATATTATATAGGTAAATTTAATTTCCGGGAATGAAGTATGTCCTTACCTGTTCCAAATTCAGTGAAGGTGAAAGTTGATTTGAGGATGTGTACAAAAAAGGAAATAATCATTCCAATTTCTTAGCCTTTCGTCGTTCGGGAAGGATATTGATTTCCTAATATCAATAAATCTAAAAAGAATCAAATGAAAATCAATGTTTGATCACTGACTGTTTTCAAATGATAACATTAGTAAATCAATGAAAATCACATCTGCAAATTCAAAATTTTGTATTCAAGCCTAGCCCGAACTTATATGTCACTTATAATTACAGTACTGTAATGTCTCTGTACTAATTTTCGCATTGCAGTTATTTTTTTATTTGTTTAAATCTCTTTTCCTCATTGCACTATATAATAAAATATAAATGTTAATCTATAAGCCTAGAATTGTAACTCATTTATTTACTTTCCGTATCATGTACACTGTAATGGTTTTGATAGATCTGTCCCTTTTGAATTAGGAAAGTGGATTTTTTTAAATGTATTTATGAAGTAATATACAACTCCTCCCCACCGCAGGTGGTCAAGCGATGAAACGCATCAGTCGTAAACAGGTGGATGAATGGGCTGCTGATGAAGCAGGAGAAGGGACAACTGAAGAACAGAGAGGAAACGTTTCCAATAAACTAGGTAGGTACTACCCCCCACCAACAACGTTACTTCATTGTACTGTAAAGTTCGCCCAAAATGAATTGTACCTCAACGACGCACAGTGGGACGAAACGGACCTTTCGAAGGACACTGTCCCCCCCCCCCCCCCCCCTCCTACAGGTTCGGGCCGCATAGGTATAGGCTGAAGTATCTGGAGATGAAGTTACAATTTTTCAAACTACTTCTTAACCAGTTTTTCCAAAGGATCACTAAAAAGCTAGGTGAAATGACAGGTTTTATGCGATTTTTAATTTTAAGACTTTTAAAATATTAATTATGTAAAGAAGAGAGATGAGTTTTTCTTTCAAAGAAATGTTGATTTTTTTTTAATTATATTTTTTGTTGGTTCCTTCTTTAAAACATTAGGTAGACAAGCATTTGGTACTACATTTAGGGCTTGTGCGTATTTTTCGTCATTTCCCTAATAATGGTGAAAAGGTTGAATTTGACTTGGAAAAGGTTGAATTTGTTTTGGAAAAGGTTGAATTTGTTTTGGAAAAGGTTGAATTTGACTTGGAAAAGGTTGAATTTGAGCTGGAAAAGGTTGGATTTGACTTGGAAAAGGTTGGATTTGACTTGGAAAAGGTTGAATTTGACTTGGAAAAGTTGAATTTGACTTAGAAATTCTATACATGCGATGTATTACAATTGAAACATGTAGGGGATGTTGCTCGCTTCGCTCGCAAAAGGTAGATCTCTAAGGGTAGGTTTAACTTCTGTAGGGGATGCTACTCGCTTCGCTCGCTTGAGGAAGTTATACTGCCCACCCAACTTGGCAGACTTTTTTTCTGTTGGAAATTCTTACAAACAAAATAAATCTTATAAAACTACGTGGAACCACAAAAAAGTTTATTTGAGGATGTTTCTCGCTTTGCTCGCAACGTATTGCTGTATATGGGTAGGAAAAAACCCGTATTTATTCTGTTGAAATGTCGAACGGAAAAGTTCCATCCTCCAACGCGCGCGTGCGTAGGCCTGCCACTTTTACTGTTTTCGCTGTGATATTTTAAACTGATTTTAAAGGATTTTGCCTCTTTTCATGGTTTCTTCCCTACCACTCGTCATGAAAGAATCGTTTAAAGATGCAATGGAACGTACGTACAGTTTCTTCATCGCTGATATGGTGAAATTTTTATCTTAACGGAACAAAATGTTCGAGATAAGATACCTCATGCTTCTACTTCTTCTTTTCCCATTGACGACGTTTTTTTCGCTATTTGAAACACGCCGTACATGAGAGTTTTATCAGCGCGATAGCTCCTTCATGAAATTCCCTTTACGGTTTCGCAATACGTAACACGAGCAATTTATTAAGGATTTCAATATAGATAATGCGCCAATCTCACCTGATGAGACCACGTGATTGAGCTGCGGGAAAAAAGTAAAAAATGGAAACCAAAACCTGAAAATGAATACAAATTACTTTTGTATCTGAGTGAGGAAAAGTCCCAAAAATTCAACACGATTTTTTTTTTTACTCACAATGTTTTTGAGCACAATGTACATCCAGTTTTATCCTCATTCTAAGATTTTATGATAAACAACTTTTTCTAGTAATTTTTTTGCGAATTCTGAGAACTTTTTTGGTTGTATTTTTTCAGTAATGCACTTTTGTAATAATAGAACTAACAACACAGTTGATCCCCCTCACATTTTGTGGATTTTCTCAGATGAGATGTTTTGTACAGTTTCTAAGATGAGAAAAAGTTCCACTCATACAACATTACCGTATGAGTGAATTTTCCATAAATGATTGTGTATATTTATGTTAAATTGTTTTGAAATTTGAGTACTTTGAGCTCAAAAAAGTAAAAACTATCAATTGTTTGGGAAAATAACTCATTGTAAATCAAATCTGCTATTCAAATAAAAATGTTGTATTCAAGTAATTTTGCAGTTTTATTGATTTTGGATAAAGAACGAATTTTTTACGCCGTCAGTATTTGAAGGGAGCTATCGTCTGGAAATACACCCTATGTACTTATATATATATATATATATATATATTATAAGGTTGGAATAAAATGAAATGTATAATATAACCAAAATTATTCAAAGATCTTCATCGACCTCAAATAGAATCAATACAATCTCTAGATTTTGCGCATAACATTGAATCTGAATTCTCAATTAAAAGTATGGGTTTCAATAGAAAAATAAACATTGGTGTCCGTTGCTTAAATTTGCACAGTAGAGCAACGCTTGAAAATGTGATTGTTGAATCCCTTAAAAAAAAATTTAATGGGTTTTAACGCTTGGCGTGTTTTTCTAACCCTGCAAATATCAGAAATAGAAATGGTGATCTATGAAGTCGTTATCGCCCACATTAACATGGAGCATCAATTAGGAGTCTTTAAGAATAGTTGTTTCTTAACGAATTTGTTGCTATACGTTTCATTTTTCGTTATACTCGTCGAAACATCTCCTTCATTTAATCTTGCTCAGAAAGTCGTATTGAAAGTTGAAATTGTGGCGTTGAAATATCTTGTTTCGAGTCATTTAGCGAATTTTTTCAGAATATAAAGCTGTTACAATGGCTCCCGAAATTTATTTTAAAAATTTCGAAAAAATTTCCCCTTGAAATCCGGAATGAACGATTTTTTCTCAAAGTACCTGTTTAGGAAAAACCGCACTTCTTCGTAGTTCATCAGCTCTAATCCGAGAACGGAATAAGATATCGAAATTCTGGTTTTACCATCTTGTTCAGCACTAAAACATCTATAAAATGAGGTACGACTTGGAAAAAAATGGAAACTTTTTTTCCGAAAAACCCAAACTCCCTTACTTTTGGGTAGGTAGTTCAAAAAGATTTGGATTTTTATTAATTAATCACTTAGTGCTCCCCAAAAAGCTCTCCAAGTTTCGCTTCGGTATCTCAGAAATTGTGGAAAAAAGTTGGGGGTGGGGGATACTCTTGGAACACCCTGTATATGCGTTATTCCAGATGATAATTCTCTTTAGGATTGAAATAAAAAATCCGTTCTTGCGCCAAAAAATCAAGTTTTTCAAACGAAAGGATGAGTTCGTTGGCCAACACTTTTTGAGCACAATGAATTGCTCAAATTTCAAAAATGTACTTGACAAACTTTTGAAAATGACTTAAAACGGCTTAAAATTGTTAAATTTATATGTTTTAGTAAAAATTATAGTCAATAAAAGTTAATCAACAACAAATCACAACACTATTAAATTTATGCAAAAAACATGCGGAAAAGCGAACTTGAACCTCATTAATATTTGCTGAAAAATCGATTAAAAATCTGAAAAACTGCTAAAAATCAAAAATCTTTTGAATCGTAGAATATTATTCAGTAGGTACGAGTTTATTGGCTTTATAGTCGGTGGTTAACAATTTTTTGCCGTGAAAGTGCTCAAATTTCAAATCAATGTAACATAATATATCACTATAATCTGTAAAAATTCGCTCATAAGATCATGCTGCATGACTCGAACTTTTACTTAACATTTCCCTAGTAAATGGTGGATGTTGTCCTGGAAAATGGAAAATGTTCGGTTCGGATGGTACGGGTCGCAGGAATAGAACGTTAGTTTGTCTTACTAGTGCACCAGGCTTATCTTTCCATTCAATTGGCGACCTTGACCCAAAACAAAAAATAAACGAATAAATAAAAAAAAAAAAATAAAACTTCTGGCACCATCTCTAACCTTAAACCTTCAAAATCTTCTTTCAATCCCCTCTTTCTCTCCGATAAGGCCAACAGTTATTTAATCAGCTTCGCCTATAAATTAGTCACACTTCCTACCCGTCAGACCTCCTTCAAACGTAATGAGATATGAAGTGGTCTACTATTGATGCCTTGCAACGTTAATCACCTGATTTTATTGATTCAGTAGTTTCGCCTTCTACATAAACATGCCAATATTACTTGTACATAAGACGCATTCAAGTTATAGCATTTCCCATTCAAATTAGTACTATTCCCATTCAAATTAATACTTGTCCCAACCAAATTAGTATACTTTTTTTATTTTAACCCGCCAGTTCCCAAAGGCACCTGCAGGTGCTCTTCCTTTACTTGCCTGTGTTGACACTCTTCTTCATCATTTTTGAGTTAGGAGACATTTATTGGCATATATGGGACCTAATACTACTATTGGTTGCATAGTATGGCCGCTAGGTGTGTTCATTTGCGATCTTTATCAGTCTGTGTTGAACCATCTCAGTGATAATGGCAAGGTAGTGGACACTCCGCCGCATTTCATTGAAAATTGATAAAAAAAGGTTGGTGAAAAGTATAATTCCGTTTTGTTTCAATGTATAATGAATGTAACTAGTGTTCAGTAACGTTTTTATGTGTATACAAGTAAACTATTAGCCGATTCGACAAGTGCAAACGCATGGGAGCACCTGTAGGTGCCTTTGGGAAAACCATACTTCGAATGCACCACGTGGTTGCACCTCCAGGTGCCTTTGGGAAACATAAGCTACGTCGTCGTAACTAGTGTTCATTTTTGTGTTGTAACTAGTGTTTTTAGCGTAGTGAGTTCATTGTGTGTTACTAGTAATTATTACTATTACATGTATGTACCTATTTGTTCAGTGTATTTGTTCTATGTATTTTTGTTGAAGTCAATCAACTCTCCCTCTCCATGATTCCTCTTCAAGTTTGATGCTGTTTGCATTCAACCCTGATGAAAGTACGTGTTGGTATTCTGAATGTTTTTTATGTTGAATCGAACTGTTTTCTGACTATAAAAATAGGATTATTATAGTAATCTAAGGAAATAATCATGGAGTGAGGGGCATAAAAATAAAGAACATAATTATTGACTAGTTTAGCGTTACTTCCTTAGGGAAATCGAAATGATGGAGGTGAAGGAGTGGGTCCGAGGAGACGAACAATTGAACTTGAATGGGTATGATGGGAACTATGTCGATGAGGATGGAAATCTGGTTGCTGAGGATGAGGACCACGTCTTGTCAAATGTAAACTCTACAAGGGAGGGGTAAACGGAAGCAGCCCAAGAAGAAGTGAATAATAACGAAATGAGAGAAAGGATGGTCGCCAGGACCATGAGGAAGAGTGATTCGAGCGAGAATAAAGAAAAATCCGTGAAGAAACAGACAGAAACAATGGGATCAAGTGCGAATCCTGAACCCTTCGTTTTAGCTGGCCCTTCAAACTGTATGACTAAGTCAAGCGGTAAACGTAAATCTAAGACGAATCTAGAAATCGTATGGCTTGAAGACGAATCAGCTTTTTCCAACAGAGCTGGAAATAGGGATGCCAAGGAGAGATATGGGAGATCATGGGATGGGAGACCATGTTTTGAACGTGACAGACAGATTTGTATATTGGCGGTGTCGACAGGTTCGATCAAAATCTGGACTCCCAGCGTATCTCAGTGAAAGGAAGAAAGTGGTGGTATAAGCTATTCACTTTTGGCATCGATGCTTCATGCCAAAATGCATGGCTGTTGAAAAGGTACACTGAAAATGACACAAAAATGACTTACTGCGACTTCAGGAGGGCAGTTGTTCAGGAATGGTTATTCAAATTCGAGATAGCCCCAAAAACATTCCTTCTATCACGGATGAACACCTGCGAATTTCTTCACCAATTGGAAAATTGTGAACAGTACCGTCGCTGTGCACAGTGCCACAAGAGAACAAGGAAATACTGCAAACTTTGCAACGTGGGGCTCCACGTCCACTGTTCGCACGAATTTCACTCAAAAATATAATTTTCTTTTTTTCTTATTACGGTTACATTTAATAACATTTACATTTTGTTTTATACACTGTTAATAAACTATTTTGAGCGTATTTTCCAATGTTCATTCTTCTTCCCAATACAAAAAATTAACGTGGGGCTCCACGTCCACTGTTCGCACGAATTTCACTCAAAAATATAATTTTCTTTTTTTCTTATTACGGTTCCATTTAATAACATTTACATTTTGTTTTATACACTGTTAATAAACTATTTTGAGCGTATTTTTCAATGTTCATTCTTCTTCCCAATACAAAAAATTAATGTCAGACACTTCTAGGTGCCAGGTTTCTACCGCCCAAAGGCACCTATAGGTGCCACCCCAATTTCTCCTAGTAATTTTTAAATTTTTAACAAACTAATTATCTCAACTTGCTATTTTAATGTAAAAAAACAGAGTTATGGGAAAAAATTTGAAAAAAATCGCTCCACCTAGCCATGGGAACTGGTGGGCTAAAGTTTAAACCGCAATGCCCTTGCAGTTGACCCTTCTCAACTAGAAGGGTCATTAGCGGCATTGAACAAGGTGTCTGAAGGGACACTGGAAGTGGCACGATTCTAAGGGGAGCCATGTTGCCATCTTTGACTAAAAAGGAGCGCCATCATGGACTCCACTGGCAACTCGGAGGGGGAAAAAATGAGGGGTACAGTGATGACCTCTGTTTAGCCCCCAAAGTGGATAAAAAAAAACCCCAAAAATAAAGTAATACAACTAAGACTAGATATAAAATAGGCTAACTAGGTTAAACTATATGCATGCTACTACATACAATCAACCAAGTGAAATAAAACTACGACTAGATGTATATAAATATATCACAGATCAGATATCACAGTTCATAGCAGAGCTTAGCGGCTCTCAGGTACAACAACAGTACTATTCCCATTCAAATTGATACTTTTCCCAACCAAATTAGTACCTTTCCCATTCAAAAAAATAAAAATAATTAAAATAAAAAATAAAAATAAATTGAGAACTAACGAACAACGTATGAATTGAAACATTGTATGAAAATTGATATACCTACTTATAGTATAATCCAATCTATATATATAATTCAAACTTTTATTAATTGAATTAACTTTTTTTCAATTTAATTAAACCTTTTTCGATTGAATTCAACTTTTTTCCAATTAAATTAAACCTTTTTTATTCGAGTCTGAAAAGTAGGTAGTACCAGGGGATGTAAGCTCCCAAACTTTGTAGGAAGCGTGTACAGAAACATTTTAATAAAGAAAACAAGCATAGTAGAAGATTTTTACAAATTGCGCCATCAATTTTTAATCAAGTAGCATACTTTGTAGGAAAAAACAAACAAATTTCGTCCAGAAGAGCACAATCTACTCCACGTAATCTCGTCAAGTTTGGCCTCCGTTAACCCGTCTAAATTAGTTAGTACAGGATTGCACTAACTATTGCACAATTATATATAGTACCTACTGCTACCAACTGAAGCCAATGGGCAACCACTTTGAACCTTCCTCCAAAATTTTGTTTGTTTTCATTTTCTTTTTTTGAATGAGAAAAGTATTCATTTGAGTGGGAAAAACACCTGCTTTTCACGCAAAATAACCAAAATTTCTGCCATTATTCCGCTAAAATCGAATAAAATCAAGAAACGGATAGCTTCATATGAATCAGCGTTGAAAAGCAATGAAAATTCATGTACCACACTTGGGGTTTACCAGAATCCATGTTTTGCGCAATTTAGGTAGTTAGGTAACTTGCGTGTTCGCGGAACGGTTTGCGCGCGGTGAAAAATAATCAAGTAAGGGGCCGTGAACTCTTAGCAATGGTATTTATTGGCATTGACCGTGACAGCCGCGGATCTAGTATCTTCTAGTATCTCTGGTAAAAGTACCTTCACATAACGAAATGTTAATTTTAGATTTCCAAAAGTTTTGGTCTCTTTTTATTTCTTCCACTATAGGAGCCCACGCCACAAAAGAACATATTCTATCCTTTTAGTAGAAACCAGTAAGTAGAAGGATTCACAATGGTCCTTTGATTGTTCCCCAAAGTTATAGGTAGGTACCTACAGTTTTTTTTTAAGTACATTTCCTCAGGTACCCGGGAGAGCAAGTGTCCCTCTAATACCTTTTGTACCCCTACTATGCCAAACCTTCCTTTTAAATTTTCCACAATTTCGTAGCTTCACTTTACAATAGTTGTCGGTAAAACTCAGACGTTGAGAAGCTCTTGATGAACCTAATATTACCAATGGATTGCATTGAACAGTAGATGAACAAGGATACGATTTTGATTTGGTTACTACCGTCTGCACTCGGAAACAATGATAGGTACTTCATTGATAAGTGCGGGTTGAGTTTCTATAACGTAAATTATTTATATGGATTAAAAGTTCAAATTAATCATTATATAACATAAAGAGGAATGAGAAACCCGCTCAAGTCTGTGATTAGCGAAATAAAAAACCAGGAGGATATTGGAATATTGTATGTTTTCTATAATAGTGTATACGGGCAGATAGTATTTTAATACGAACTAAATCACTCGCTGAATTTTTCGTGGAAATAGACAACGTTTTTCACTAACTTCCGTTTAGTATTTTAATTCCTTTGAGGAAGAAAAAATACACGATGCGATTCATTAGGTGAAGTTCCTGATTTTTTTTCCTTCTTTTAGCGAATTTTTTAAGAAAATTAGTCTATTGCTCTCGCCTCAAAATTTGTAGAATGTGAATTTTTGAAAAAATTGTATGCACAAATCCGTTTCAGGCTATTCTGAATCATATTCTGAAGTTTAACGCATTTTTTTTATGTATGTATGTATATATGTATGTACTAGCCGCTCCGGCTCGCTCCGCTCGCCTCCACGTCCAGCCGGGGGGCAAGCCCCCCGGACCCTTCATTAAATTGCTCGCTTCGCTCGCAAAGTGTGGCATATGTATATATGTATGTATGTATGTGTCATTCCAGACGATAACTGTCCGTAGAATTGTGTTAGAAACTTCAAACAAATTTTAAAATGTTAAGGACACAAAACGAAAGTTCATGTTCGTTGGCCAGCATGATCGGATTACATCGTCGGGTTGAAATTTTCAAAAATGTAGTCAAAAATTTCAAAATAGCCTGTTTTTTGCGATTTGTTGTGCGAAATAATTTTTTCAGCATACTAACATGTGGTATATTCGGAATCAACGTAACATTTCCTATAAGAATATGTATCAAGTTTTCAAAAATTTCAAAGTTGAAAAATCAGTCAAAAATCGAAATAATCGGATTTCTTCAAAAATTCGCTCATGGGGTCATGCTGCATGACTGGACTTTTTAAAATCTAATACACTTTTCTATATCTTCATTATAAGCTTCCTGGCCCTAATATTTGACCACTTTTCCCAATTTCGATCTCTAACCTTGATTTTTTTGATATTTTATTTTGCAAGTACCCCTAATTTGAATAATAAAAATCTGAAATGTAGTTATTGCATTCAATACTACCCAAAACAACCGAATGGCTTCTATAGAACGCAAATAGCTCTCTCCGTTCACTAGACATTTATTTAGGAAGATTAAGCACCAGTTCCAGTCTTGGTTAAAAGTTGTTTATTGTCGACGTTTCGGCCTCTGAGTGTAGGCCCAATTCATGCCAAATTATATGCACACATACTATCAGATGTGCGTGTGTGTGGTGTGTGTGTGTCTACTATCGTGTGTGTGTTGTGTGTATCTTGTGTGTCTTGTATATTTTAGTAAAATCGGCTCATTTCAAGACGCTAATCGGCAGCGAATTGGGCAACTAAACCCGTGATACTTAGCCTTAAGTTGTTCTGCACTTCAGTAACCATTTACCTCACCAAGGCCACCTATTTGTTGAATGCCCTAATTGTAGATACGTTGAATTTCAATAACAACTCGAAAATTATATAACTTACTGAATTAATACCATCGAAGCCCTTCATTAATCACCTAATTGATTCAGTTGTTTCGCTTTCTAGAAAAACGTAGCAATATTGCCCGTCTCGAATAAAACGTATTCCAGTTAGCACCTATTTGTGTACTTGGTATTATCCTGTATCTATTCTTCCTCCATCAAAATATCTCATCAATTTTTGAGTTTAAAACCTTAATTGATGATCTTGTTTAATTTTGACCAAAATTGAAGCCATTTAAGGTACCAATTTCTTTTCAGTTACTATCCACTCAAGACTTCTCAGTAAAAAACGAACTATTTGAGCTTATTAAACCTATTTGTGTTTCAGTTGTTATTCCCATCTTCATATTTCCTAAAATCAACAACCTCAATCCAGAAATGCCAAAATTGACCTCTTTTTACTTTCAAATCGAACTCATTTAAGGTATTTTTGTACATACTTCAATAACCATACAAATATTTGTGTTTATACCCTAATTGTAGGTATTTTGAACTTCGCCAACAGTAACTCAAAAATCATTCATTGAACTCATTTCATATAAATACCAGAGGCTCATTTTAATATGATTTCACTTTTTGACAGCCTACAAATAGGCAGTTCGCCTCCGCACCTCAAAACTCTGCCGTTGACATTTGCATTTCAACACTAGCGCCGCCAACCGGCCAAACGCTGTAAACCACCGTGGGAACCAACCCGAATCCGGGTCAAGGAAGTAAACAAGACGAGAAATTCAAATGAGAAAAGAAAACATAATATTTATTGTATCACAGACTTGCGCAATACATAACAAAAACTCTGTCTCTATAAACGCTTCTAACTATATTCATTTTCAAAACATCTCTCTTCAAAACTTGTCATATTTACACATTTAACTGACAAAAATAGTATAGTTAATGAGAACATTACTTTTCCAACTACTTAGAGAAAAACTTAACTCTTTTTCTTATTTACAAGAAGAAAAAAAATATCAACAATCACAGTTTTAAGTCTATATCACGAAATTAAAGCTATCAGACTTACAACAGGGCGAACATGAGATGTATGCACACGAACTTCTTATATTAGCTTCATATACCTAATAGGAATGAGTTTATAAAACTTCTTATATAAAAAAATAATCAAAATGTACAGTTTGATTTTCGATACAAAACAAAGAATTTTTTTTCTTAAAAAATATAAATCATTTTGAAAGTTCGTGTGGATTTTAATGAGAATTGCGTTCTACCCTAAGGTTTTTGAGAAAGACGATGGGGGGTTTGTGGTTGGGTTGCCATGGTAGCGGCTTACCAGGGCCGCCAAACGGGGCTGGAGGCGACTTTGAGGAGGCCCGTGGAGTAGTCGGAGAGTCCGGGGGAGTCGGAGGACCTGGAGGAGGCGGGCGTGGGCGGCATGGAGTACGTGGGGGAGGCCGGGGGCGGCGACGGGGCGTCGCTGACGCGGACGCTCAGGGGCGACATGGAGTCGAGCTCGTTGAGGCGGTGTCCCAGGTGGGACATGAGCTTCGTCCCGAGCCTGACGTCGACTCCGGGGATGGCGGCGAGGCACTTGGAGACTTCGGAGGCGCAGTGGGTGTAACCCGCGCGGAACCTGTCGGCGTCCATGACGGGCGTCGAGTTGAGCGTCAGCCGTTTCGCTTTCCTCAGCTTGTGGAGGTGTTGGACCGTCAGCTCGAGGATGTCAGCCTTCTCGAGTTTGCTGACGTTCTCGCCTTCGCTCTGCAGCGCCGTCACCATGAGCTCTTTCAGCTCGTCCAGGCACCTGTTGATCCTGGCTCGTCTCTTTCGTTCCAGCATAGGTTTCATCACCTGCACACACAAACATAAACAAAATTTTGAGTTTTTCGCTCACAAAATCAAAACAACAGGACACTCTAAACATAGAATCTACTACGTCAATACCCTACATTTGAAAAAATACATTAAAATAATTGAAAATTTAATTTAATTTCAATTATATGAAGAATTTTGCTACTTTATTACAACTGTCACAAGAAGTCTAATTAGAAATTAAAATTATTTAAAGGAAAAAACTGTTTTTTATTTTAAATCATGATTATTCTTCAAATTCATGACAACTCATATTTGGTGGTGAACGAGATATATGAAAGTAAATTAGAAAATGATGAGTAAAGATGATGATTAGTGGTTGATGTGATTAGTTGTTGGTTTTGATTATCAGTAAATTTCGACCAAATTATAATGTTGAAATTAAATTTTTAAAATTTAATTTTGATTCATTTTGAAGTAAATAATTAAAATTGCGAAAATTGAAAGTGAAATAAATATTTGGAAATGATGATTATTTTAAAATATTTTTCGATAATTTTTTTATACTGCAAGTGGGTGTTATTTATTTTATGTATTGTTATATATGTTGGGGATCGAAATATAGAAGAAGACAAAATTGTAAAAATCGAATTATTTCATGGAAAATTTGAGTGATGACAAGTTTGAGATACTGACCTTTCTGTACTGGTAAGTCCGGCTGATGGGCTGAACTTGCTCGACATCGACTGCTGTTTCGTACATATCCATTTTGGTGCGATGTGAAGTTCAACAAGTATTGAAGGCACTCAGAAAAAATAACTCCGATCGAAATAACTTCGTAAAAAAAACTTCGTATTTTTCGCTCGAAAAATACGATAAAACACTTAGAAGAGAAAAGGCACTTGTGGGTTAGCGGAGTAGAGAGTTGTGCGCGGCACGGAGCTCAGAGAGAGACTGATTGGCGGAGTGGGGGAGCCGGAGCCTTATATAGGCCGGACAGGTGGGTAGGCTCCGTGGGAACGCGGGAGAAGGCTCGGTTCCCATGGTTGACGCCGTGCAGCTGCCCCCTTCACGTGCCTCTTTATTTGCTTTCCGTCTCTCTCGCCTTCTCCGACCCTCTCTGTCGGCCCGCGGCGGCTCGTCTCCCGTCGCCCTCTCGCCCCCACGGAACCCCGCTCGCCTCCTCTCTCTCGCCGGCACTCGTTTCCCCCCCTCGCCCCCGTCCCGGAGCGCCTTCATTCTATCCCACGCGCCCGAGCGCCCGCCTTTACCGATTGCTTGACCGCTTCTCCTTTTTGCCCACCTAACCGATTTTTTCCGGAGTGCCTCCCCATGGGGGATTTTTTTTTCTTCTTCGTTTTCTTCTATTTTTCTTCCTTTTTAGCTTTTTTTCTTCTTCTCCTTTGCTTCCTACTCGGATGTCACAATAGCTCTGCATACGCCCTGACCACTAAATGATCCTCCTTCTGCTGACAATGACTCACCCTCAGGAAAAATCTCACAAGTAAACACCGCAACCGACTTACGTCAGTCACGTATTCCAAGTTCCCACCGAACAACATTTATCGTTACAATAAAATCAACTTTTGGTTTATCATTTTTATTTGACCAAACAAAAGTAATGTTGATTTATATGTAGTTCCCAAAAAATATTGGTACAGACTCTCTACTATCTATCAAACTCTCGTATCTAGACTAGAAGAATATCTACTGTCTGGCCCCGCTTTAACCCTGGAATGCCCCGTGGGGTTTGTCAAACCCCAATCGCGATTTAAAGTCAGTTCATCATGTTGAATCCCGCACGTCTGGCTCGCCCCCTTCTATATCACCCCTCACTTCTTCTATAAGTAAAGGCCTTTTTCCAGTTTAAAACTTTCAAGACTTCTGTGTAGTGTAGTACTTTCTTGTGCCTGGGGTTTGACAAACCCCATCGGGGAGATAACCGCTTGATTTTCTCTATAGCAAGTGTTATTTTTGTGGGCTATTTGAAGACATTAGATCCATTTTGGAACAGTTGGAGGAAGAAGATGTCTATTTTGGCGGAGAAAATTCAAACACGGGAGATAATGTCGAGTTTCAAGAAGTTGCCTAGGATGAAGAAGCGTCAAAAGTGACAGTTTTGGAGAAACTAGTTCGATGTTCCTTCTTTGAACATCATAGACCTTCAAAGTGTTGAGAATGTTGATCCTATTGCTTGGTGCCAATTTTATGGTACCTTTTCATTCTAGTTCTTGGGTTTTGTAAGTGGTATCAAACTAATCTCAGAAAATTGTTTTGTAGATTTTATTTATTTATTAATTTTGTTTTTAAATGAAAATTTGCTAATTTTATATTGAAATTTTGTTACAATGAGGTACCTTTCTGCTACTATTTTTTCTCTTCAGAGCGTGAGGTTTGCCTTACTATTACTTTTTTCTTCATGAGCTTAGTACCTACTTCATGTTTCTTTACACTCTTGATAACAGAATAAAAATAAAATTTGATTCAAGTGTAACTTATTTTTGAATTTTCTAACATTTTTCAAAGTTGGGGTTTGACACACCCCACCGGGGAGTTAAGTGTTGGAAATTTAGCCGGGAAATTCCAGGGTTAAGAGCGGGCTGCCAAAACAGCATCATGTCCTGCGGCGTGAAAAGTTCTAACTAGCCAAGTTCGGCCAAGGGGAGCAAGTTACAAGAAAATCCGGTTGATGAATTGTATCTTCTAGTGACATTGTTCTCCAAAAACGCCTAAACGGATAGCTAGAGATTGGTTTCACTTGAAGATTAAAAAAAAAAAAAAAAATCATGGAAATCTGTGCATGATTTGAGGATTTATGACGTCGAGAAAATGACGTTGGTTCCTTATGAAAGCAGAAAACATGGCCGACACCACAGCCTGCTCTTAACAGAGTGGTATTTGGCTTCAAAAAGGGAGAAATAACCCCTAAATCCCTTCAAAATCGTCATATAAGCTTGTGAATTTTTTCACGCAGAATGAAATGAAATCATTGCTGTGTCCCCTAGGACTCATAGGAACGAACTAAATCGCACGGAGTTGTGGAATCACATTTCAATGAAAACGGTCAAAGAAGAAAGTTGTATAATTTCACTAGAATAAAGAGTTACAATGTTACATCGATTTCGACAGTTAGCTTATCATCAGTTACAGTCACTAACTTAGAGTAAAGTCCTGACCACTAAATGACGCTCCTTCTGCTGACAATGAGTCACCCTCAGGGAAAATCTCACAAGTAAACACCGCAACCGACTTAAGTCAGTCACGTATTCCAAGTTCCCACTGAACAACATTTATCATTACAATTACATCAACTTTTTGTTTATAATTTTCATTTGACCAAACAAAAGTAATGTCGACGAGTAGGTAGTGTTAACTAGTCATTCGAAGATCATTCTGAACCAAATAGTAAACAACAAATAGTATAATGTTACTTCATTATGGACATGGATATTATTACTGGCAAGAGGATTAGTAAGGGAAAACGGGAAATGAAGTTGTAACGAGTAGGTAGTGTTAACTAGTCATTCGAAGATCATTCTGAACCTATTACAAATAGTATGATGTTACCTCATTATGGACACTGATATTATTACTGGCAAGAGGATTAGTAGGGGAAGTCGGGAAATGAAGTTGTAACGAGTAGGTAGTGTTAACTAGTCATTCGAAGATCATTCTGAACCTATTACAAATAGTATGATGTTACCTCATTATGGACACTGATATTATTACTGGCAAGAGGATTAGTAGGGGAAGTCGGGAAATGAAGTTGTAACGAGTAGGTAGTGTTAACTAGTCATTCGAAGATCATTCTGAACCCATTACAAATAGTATGATGTTACTTCATTATGGACATGGATGTTATTACTGGCAAGAGGATTAGTAGGGGAAGTCGGGAAATGAAGTTGTAACGAGTAGGTAGTGTTAACTAGTCATTCGAAGATCATTCTGAACCCATTACAAATAGTATGATGTTACTTCATTATGGACATGGATGTTATTACTGGCAAGAGGATTAGTAGGGGAAGTCGGGAAATGAAGTTGTAACGAGTAGGTAGTGTTAACTAGTCATTCGAAGATCATTCTGAACCTATTACAAATAGTATGATGTTACTTCATTATGGACATGGATATTATTACTAGCAAGAGGATTAGTAGGGGAAGTCCTCGTACCTTGGGACAGTTTTCTCAATTCCGTTTTTTTTTTTTTCACAGGAAAAATACTTTTTATCAGTCAAACAAATATTTTTTATCAATTCCAATACTACGCCTAAGATTTAATAATAAGTATCAATAATGATGTTTTCAACAGTTTAAATCACTCGAAACTAGATTTTTTTTTCTTCAAATTTTCTATTTTGACCCTAAGTACAAGCTGGGTATGCACCTTGGGACACGCTAGTTTGAACCATGGGACAGGTATTGAACCTTGGGACAGAAGGGAAAATTCAACAGAAACTCGTCTTATTCGTTCAAAATTGTTTATTTTAACCAAAATGATAAATCTAAACAGCATGTGTAATGTGGTTCCCAAAAAGTGTTAGTACAGACTCTCTACTATCTATCAAATTCTTTAGTATCTAGACCAGGGGTCTCCAACTTAAGTCTTACTTACATCTTACGTCTTACTTACGTCTTAAGTCTTACTTACTTACGTCTAACTTAAGTCTTAAGTCTCCAAACTGAAAAGAGATTTTTTCATTTGAAAATATGTTTTCCTTAAAACACTTTTACCGGTAACTACGAGTACAGTAATCGTCTCCATTTTTGTCCCTTTCGTTCTCGATAAGTGTAAATTTATCTGTAAACCAGCAGCGATGAACCGTTCAGCGATGTGTTTTGCACGGACTGTAACGGACTGTGACGGTTAGAAAGCTTACCCCGACTGTACTTTATTTTCATGCTTTACACTTGTGTATCTACTCATTTATTGTCAAGATTTTATTTTTTAGTCAATAAAACTTAAGAATCATATAAATTTGTAAGTACATTACTATGATTAGGTCTTTTATTATCCTGCGTTTTCATAAGGCTTACGTGAAAACTTCTTTTAGAGAACAAACGTAATTTTATGACAAGCAGAAATATTAATTCAGTTTCCCTAATGTTATATTGAAAATGTATGGGTATTTGAAAAAATCATTGAAATGTTTAGTGAAAGTAGGCCTAAGTAAAAATCGTTAATAATTGTCTTTTATTGTTTTGGTGTTTTACGATGATGAGTTGTGTTTTGATTATCAAGTAAATTAAAAATCGTGCACAACTGCTACCACCACCACAATTCCTATTTAATGGAAGTAGGAGTGGTATTTAATAATTTTACATACTAAATTTGTGTATTTGTACGTATAATAAATAACGAAAAAATCTATTGCTGAATTTCAGTAAAGCCATTACAGACGAATAGCTTACTAGATAAACAATGATAATCAATAAATTTAAACTTAGCTAATTTTATGGTATATTCTGCTGATTTTTCCTCAAATTTAATTGAGTACTTTCTACAAAAATAAACCTATCAGTTGGTATTTATGAAATAATTATAAAATTCTCTTCACAATGACATTGTAGTTGATTTTAAAATAGAAATAGATAAATTAACAATTCTACTACTAATTCAAAAATAAAAAATACCAAAGTTTTCGGAATCAGTGAGCGATTTATGAAATTGTGTTCCTGCGATGATAAGTACATCTTAGTAAGTCCGTAATATGAGTTTGTAAACGTGTTTAAATTTAAAATTCCACCGCTACTACGTGCGGATCTATTGGGGTTATGCCAAGTATCTTCATCGTTATCAGCTTTATTGCGACTTTTCTTGTATGGAGAAGATTGGCTATGATTCATCATACGTATTTATAATAAAATCCGCTATCTTCGCCGTTATGAAAGTTTACTCATCAAGAGTTGTCGAGAAAACGGAGGGTCACTCTCGATAAATGTGACGTAGAACTTGCCGGAAATCAAATGATAAGATTCGGCGCCGAAAAAATACATCAACCCCTTCAATGACTCACTTCAAGTGGCTTTCACTGTCCTAGCAAGGTCATTTTCATCGTATGACTTCTCCGAATAAAACTGTGGTCGTAATATAAGCTACTTCAAGGAGGAGAGAGTTCCACTCATGCACCACGTTTGTATCCAAAAACTTTGGTATTATCCAATTTTCTTAACAAAAATAAATGAATTTGAAAAAAAAAGTCTGCCAAGTTGGGTGGGCAGTATACCTTCCTCACATATTGTAACATGGACGTATAGAATTAGTTGCAGAACAAAGTACGAGTCGAAATGATTGATAAGGCAACGTTATAAGAAACTAACGATTGCGAATGCGCACATTCTACTGTTGATGCGACGGCATTAAAAATCATAGGGGACCGCCTAGGAGGTAACCCGCACAATCCCTGAGAATTTCGTCGGAATGGAACTAAGACTTGGTATAGTTATGGGCTAGGTGGCTACTTTTCACGAAAACCCTCGATTTCATTGGAAAAAACATGTTCTTCAACATTCAAACAAACTTTTCTCCCCCAATTAGCAAAGTAAAAGTAAAATTGTCTAGATCGTTCGCAAAGAGACAGTTTGAGGAAGGTTTTTGAGGCACAGTCAGTACCGTGCGCGACAATTCCGCGCGATTATCCGCGCCTTCTTGGAGGTTAAAAAAGTCCAGTCATGCAGCATGACCCCATGAGCGAATTTTTGAAGAAATCTTCGATTATATCGATTTTTGACTGATTTTTCAACTTTAAAAATTTTGAAAAACTTGATACATATTTTTATAAAAAATTTTACGCTGATTCCGAATATACCACATGTTAGTATGCTGAAAAAATTATTTCGCACAACAAATCGCAAAAAACAGGCTATTTTGAACTTTTTGACTACAATTTTGAAAATTTCGACCCGAAGATGTAATCCGATCATGCTGGCCAACGAACTTGAACTTTCGTTTTGTGTCCTTAAAATTTTAAAATTTGTTTGAAGTTTCTAGCACAATTCTACGGACAGTTATCGTCTGGAATGACACATACTTATATACATAAATACATATATACATACATACATATACATACATACATACATATACATACATACATACATACATACATACATACATATATAAGTACATACATACATACATAAAAAAAATGCGCTAAACTTCAGAATATGATTCAGAATAGCCTGAAACGGATTTCTGCACAAAATTTTTTCAAAAAATCACATTCTACAAATTTTGAGGCGAGTGCAATAGCTTAATTTTTTTCAAAAATTCGCTAAAAATACGTAGTTTTTAATTTTTGACAGATTTTGACTTTGGGGTACATGCCTGACTATGTTACCTGCATACAATCGCTTTCGGTGGCTTATCCCTAAGGAAATTTAACGTTCTTTCCAACGGTATCCTTAGTTTTTGTTTAGAACTTTAACAATTTAGGGATTCATGGCTATTTTAGTGACTCAAGGTTGAAAACTCGAGAAAAAAATCTTAAAACTTGAATAACTCGGAAACAAAGCTTAAAACAAAAAACTGGGAGGAACTTTCGATAAAGAAAGTACTTGTAGAATCGACACCTACTAGGAGACTGTGGACCAAACGTGTGTCAATCCAGACGATATCACTCCTTAGGATTGAGATAAAAAATATTCCTCATTCATTCATTAGCGAAAATGAAGCATTCCAAATGAAAGGTTGAGTTCGTTTGTTGTTGAGAACAGTAAAGTGCTCAAACTTCAAAAATTTTGAAGCAAAAAACAACTAAAAATGGCATCAAGACGGCTGAAAATCGATATTTAGTTTTCATTATTATTTACTTATTTATTATTATTATTATTATTATTATTATTATTATTATTTTTTTTTTTTTTTTTGTAAGCGAATTACCCATTTGTCCATAATGGATAATTCTCGACTTCCTCATTTAGTCACTTCAACTAATTCTACAAGATGATGTAATATGCAAGGACATTTGCCATGTGGAATCTACGGGTTCGGCCTTTCCTTCATCAAATGACTCATCGCAACCAATCATCAATAAATACGGCGATCGAGTGAGAGGGGAGCAACGTTAGGATTGCGTAATAGCAATTAATATGCGAATAAAATTTTGAACACGCGAGCTATGTCCTTTGAGATATACTTACACTTCAAGGAGTACACTTATCCGATATCACCAAAATTATTAAATTCTCACTAATCCAGTTGGGAACTCCAGCAACTCTACGTGTCATATGTATACATATCAGGAGTGATACGAGATTGAACCCCGTTGGTCAAGAGAAAGGAAAGGGGGCGGGAGGTACAAACAATTAAGTGCAAGCAAAGTGAAGGGTGATTATAGCTAGTCAGATGATATGAAAGGAGGGGATAAATTACTCAATATGGTTTTAACAGTATGAAGGGATGATTCCAAGCTTTATAGAAATGGATGGAATGAGTTATCGCTTGTTATTGATGATGGCATAACCGTTGGAATCTTCATCAATGGTTAACTTGGAGATGAGATTTTGTTCTAACCTCAGTTAGAACGGTTTCTTTCCATTGATGATCGGCCGCAATCAGAACTACTCGCCTACTTACAACATCCGACCCCCTCCAAAGCTCTTCTAGCTCCTCTCAATTTTCTGCCTGCACAACCTACATTAAGCAGTTATTGTTTGTTACAGATGATGGCGTAACCGTCGATATCAATTTAACATTGTAACTATTTATTTTTCGTGGGAATAGACAACGTTTTTCCACTAACTTCCGTTTTGATATGGCAACCCTGTTCGCGATCGGTGGAATTCGATGGGTTCCCCCCTTCGGTGAGTCATGTTTAGAAGCGGGAACTTTTGATGAGATGCGTCCCTTACTAGCCGAAATTCCCGTCCACTAATTCTCACTTAATTCTCTCCAGGAGGGGAAAAATTCTTATGTGGGCCGCTGAATCTACCTACTAGGAAGCGTGAGTAACTGGAGCGAACGCTCGTTATCGCATCGGTCGAGAAGGTCGCCTCAAAAAGTCGCCCGGGTTTCTACGTCTGTGCATGTCCCACGAAATACCTACCTACTAAATATAAATAACAAGGACAGCTGACCTAGAAGTTTGAAGGAAACAACTGATAATAACAGAGGTTTAACGTTTTTAAGATAAAATTAAGGAATCCCGGTCGTTCGTTTATTTTTGATAGGGGGAGCCCAAATGGATATATTAAACAGTTTGTAAGTAATTAGAAGGAAAATAGAGAGAAAGCTGTGTGAAAACTGAGAAGAAAAAAAGGCAGAAATGAGATAACAGGCTTGATTGATTTTTTTGATTTGAAAAATAATTTATTTCCAATTTTAAGTACAAATTTGCATCATTATCATCAAAGGAAATTACCCTTCCGCTTTAAAACCATTGGGTTTCGTGGTGCGGGAAGGGAATCTTAATATTATCGATATATATATTTTGACTGATACATGCATATAACAGTATTGGATACCTACCTAGTAATATTATTAAACACTTTTTTTGATTTTCTAAGATTATATAAAATTAAACTAACGTACAAGTAATGATGAGTCTAGATGACAAAATAGAAAGCAAACCTTGCCCCACTCATAAGACACTTACGTTGTGAAAACCAAGCAGAGATTGAAAAGAAAAAAATGTATAGTTTATAGGATGAATACAGGGTGTTCACTTTTGGTACCTGCCACAGGCTAGGGCTCAATATTGTACAACTAATTTTTTTTTTTTTTTTTTTATGGTTGCTCTTTATTAATTTCGGCATATAACTAATGAAATACTGCTAATGGAAACATAACACTATACACACTGAGTCATAATCTAATACCTGCTGCTTTCATTTATCTGATTAAATGTTTATAGTCACTCTTCTTAGCAAGTTTCAATAAATTTGGAAGATCTTGATAGTATTTGAGCGAGGGAATGTCTTTTCTTTCTTCTTCATACAAAGGGCATAGCGTCAGTTTATGTTCCACATCCTCCACTGTGTCTTCGCAAAACTCGTAAAAATCTGAGTCAGCCAGTCCTCTCATTTTCAAGCAACGTCTAATTACGTTTGGTCCATGACCAGTTCAAACTCTCACTAACTGCACCATTTCACTAAGAGGCGGTTGAAGTTCGAGGAATTTGGGTTTCCTCGATAACAAATTCATGATTTGGTAATGATACACCCCCTTTTCTAGTGCTTCCTTGTAGCACCAAGATTTCCATTCTCCGTACATGACCATGTTCACGGTAAACATAGCGTCTGGTAAAGGTACTGGAAATGATTGCAAGATGTCGATGACCGCAGTTGAACCCGTTCTTACAGCTTCAACGTGGTAGGGTATCCACTAGATCAATGTATTGTTGAGAGATCGCACTAGTTGCTGCGCTATTTTATACACAAAGTAATTGGGAGAGCGCTTTTTTTTGATTACACCGTTGGAAATTTCTTATCTCCCTAATTAATGTTCCATAAAAATTTTTCAAGATGGTTCAACTGGTGAAAAATCTATCTGAAAAGTAAATTTTGTCAAATCTTCAGAATGACTACTTCTTCCATACGCGTAGGTCTAATTAATTCGACATGTCAAATTTAGCCTGTAGACAAAGATGGTGAAAAGAACTACGCACCTAGTAAATCGTTGATTTCAATGTTAACCGCCCGAATTTGGTTGGTTAGTTTTGATCGTTGATTTAGCGCATTTGATCATTGATTCGATCTGAACCGGAGTTGGTGAAACCGAATATCGTTGTTCAACAGCTGAGATCTTCGGTTTAACCCGGGAACACTAACATCTCCCAGCATGCGCTTGTTACTAAACATTAGTCAATCTGACTCACTTAGGGGTTTTTCCCAATAAGATCATGAATACTTGGACAAAAACTATGTATTTTGGTTCCCAACTAATCAACATGAACTGATGACCTTTAAAAGACATTGTTTAACAACTGAAGTCATCTTGAAAATTCATCAAGTCCTTTTTCTGGACTAAAGGACACTGGACTACATGTGACGAGAATAGTCAGTTTTTCATGACAATAGTGAGCCAAGATGAAATTGAAAATGGTATTACTATTATCCCAAATCTTATAGAAATAACATCAAGTGCTTATGTTGTGGTACGATTCAGATTTGTAGAAAATTACATTAGAACGACTGCTTCTTACACAAATATTACACACAACAATATAGCCATTTGGTCAAAAATAATGTTTTAGGTGACACTAGATTTATGCATATGATCTTGTTTCTTTTCCTCAAAAATAAATTACATCGATACCTAAGCAATTCTAGAGTAATATACGGGAATAAAAATTAGTGGAGTCTTTAAAATCAGGAACGAATGAAACTTGGAAGGACAAGCCATGATAGGAAAGAGGCTCATTTTGTAGTGGCACTTATCATTCAAAAAGCAGAAAAGCTTGATAATATAAAATCTACCCATTGAATCATCATTAAGCGTTCTGGAGATTAGCGTGGCAAGTTTTTTGTGTGTGTTACCTTGTAGGATGGAGACAAACAGCAATGAACCAGTTTAGAATTTATGTCTGGAAGCTCCTTAGAAAATTTCTTCTTACCCTTCCTTAGTACAGTGATCTTGTAATCATGCAGTAAAGTCTAGGTCAATGCAAAGTCATTCAGACCAGTACTTTTTTGCAATTTTTATTCATTTCATGTCGAAAAATAAATAATATATAGCAGTGTGTATTTGTAAAACTTTAAGAAAACCCTTGTACAATTTACAACAACGAGGCCCATGTTACTGAACATCCGTCAATTTTACGCATAAATCCAGGGATCTTATCACTACTATAAGTAAAATTGCCGTAAATAAATCATCCCTTTATAATTAATATGAGTCAGCAAGATCTGCAAACATTTACGTCACTCACTAATATTGGTCAAACTGACTCACTATGTTTTAGATTAAGGTGCCAATAGAAAATCATCCTCATGAACTTTTAGGGACTTCTCTCCAAGAGACCATAATGGTAACTGACTTAAGTGAGTTGGCACCTGTGGAAAACGTTCTAAAGCGAACTAATTAACGTTCTAATTAAATTTTTTTCTGTGAGTCACATATTAGTTTTCCCGGTTTATTGAGTAAACGTTGATTGAAAATTTTGGTGAAACCGGCCCTCAGCTGAACTACTCAGATGGAAGACTGCAAAAACAAAAACTCCATTTTATCTCATCGCGGGTGGATTCGAAATGAATGGAGATTGGAGAGCCGACGATACGTTGCGCCCTTCTAACCGTTTTGAAAATCAGCTGTTTTGTCTACCAGCTGTTTCCGACGACGCTTCACCCCCTGGGAATCCAAGTCGGTTACTGGGTCAAGTTCGAAAAGTCCTTTTAAACGTCCCCCTTTCCCCGTCGCCACCCCTCGCGCTCTGTACGACCCTGCAACAATTGTTTGTGGGTTTTTAATCGAGGCGTCGACAGGGGAAGTTTATCCGGTACGCGGGGGGTAAAGTCAGCAGATGGCTGAGCGCTGACGGAGGTCGAGGGGGAGACGACCCCTTTCTATTAAAATACGCGACGAGTGCGCTTCTGGGGGTTTCTCCCTCGTGACGTCACTGGTGAAGCTAGTTCCCAAGCTCAACAGGTCATACGGCACCGGCCTTTGAGTATTAATAAGAAGGAGGGCTATTAGTGATGTTTCAGGCAGTCAAACCATAGGTACGTGCCACTACTGTTGTTTGGCTTTTGAATTGACCAGGGACAAAATGGCCGAAAACTGATCAGCTGATGTAAGATGTGATGTTGAGTTTGGTGAATGAATGGGGATTGTATACCTCGGACATATTTCTTATTTAAGATTTACAACCTAATTGTGCACCGTACATGTACACCGCTATTTAACACCGTTAATATTTCAAATTTTTTAGACTGTGGGAATGAGTGTTGAAATGACGCCAGTACACACTAGTGGATGGTTGATGAAGGTAGGTAGATCGGATGTTCTGTGTCCCAAAAAAAAAAAAAAAAAAAAAAAAAAAATAGGAGGCACCAAGATTTGGGCATGGGAATCAAAGTATGAACGTACTAACATCTAGACAGTTATGTCTACATACATAAATTAATACTAAAATGTAACAATAGTAAGTAATATCAAACAAATCTTAAATTACAATAAACTGCTGTCATTTGAATTTGAAAAACGCTGCAAATTATTTCACAAAGGTTTATTATTTTTTCAATTGAGTGTGATCATAGTTTTAGTTGGCTTGCGTACGTCATAAGGACCGTCCAGACTCCTCGGCGTGTCCTATTTCGAGTTGCCACAACCTATATTTCTATAATTATATACGTATTTTTATATTTCTCGATTTGAGCTCCTGTCTATTCAAATAATCATTGCCTTAATAATATCATTATCTAAGTACGTACAAAAAGTCGAGAGGATTTGTTATTAAATATGCGTAGGCAAAGCATTGGTATTAACACACAAATATGGCCTAGAAAATACATATATTCATGCCTCGAAGGGACATGAAATTCGAAAGCAATACAAGTGTAGGAAGTTTTCCACGCCACCCTGGAGGTACTCCCTAGGTCTCGTTACCTCACAACCGGAGGTTCACCGTCCTATTACGCTTACACTATCATATCACTCATATTTTTCCATCAACATTCATTTGAAAGTTGTGCATTTTGAGATGAATGAATTTTGTCCTAACATGAGAATAATAATTATGAGGTCGTGCAGTTGTGGTAGTGCATGATCTGATCCTAAAGTGTTCTGTTGCGAAGTCCTACTGCCCATTGTTATCCTAACCGTGGAATATTAGCTTGCGCTGTTGTGGTTGAGCAGGTTGGAGTTTTAACACTTCAGTCTAACACTCAAAGCCTCGAAAAAGACACTTTTTCGCCCGTTTTTGGCCCATAGCATCTATGCGAGTAAAGCGATCGGGATGGTTAAACGTTAGGACCAACTAGACCCCAAATGGAGTCTATGTGCGAGAGAACAGGTTTTTTAAGTCAATTCTTAGGCCTTTTATGGCCCGGACGGCGAACGGCGGACGGCGGACGGACATTTCAAATTTGGATTATACGCACCTTGAAACGTAAAGTGACAAGTTCAAGGGGGGGGGGGGGGGGGGGGGGTTATAAAAATTTTTTGCTATACGATCACATAGGCTTATTATTGGAAATAATAAACCAAAAAGCGTGGCGGGAACAGGTCAATCGCAAAGCCAACTCGACTGTAGTGGCACGAATGCCTTGACAGGGAAACTGCGTTGAATTTAGAGCAATAGCCCTCTTATTAATACTCAAAGGGTACGCGGGGGTAAAGTCAGCAGATGGTTGAGCGCTGACGGAGGTCGAGCTCGGCGAGGGGGGGACGACCCCTTTCTATTAAAATACGCGACGAGTGCGCTTCTGGGGTTTTCTCCCTCGTGACGTCACCGTCGAAGCTCGTTCCCAGGCTCAACAGGTCATACGGCACCGGCTACCGGGCTCCGCGCCGTTTTCTTATTCCGCGCCGCTCTGCCGGGCCGGTTCTCAGGCACGCGCTCGGATGTGACGCCGTTCCCACGGTCCGCGCTCGTACCGGAGCGATCGTCCTTTCCAATGGCCGTGGATTGCGCTCCTCGACCAGTCACTTAGCTCGCTCGAGATCTTCCATTTGAACTGCTATCGAAATTCCATTCCCACAGTCGCGCTTGGGAATTGAAGAAAATTTAAAGTAGCGATTGACGAGGTAAAACTGAAGTTGGGTGAAGTGTGACAATTGTGAACTCGTTTCGAAATTCGCACCAATAGAAGCTAAAGCAGTGAATATTGGGTCCATGGAACGATTAGGATTAGGATCTGTTTTACTATTATTTTACATGTCTTAAATGAGAAACCTGAGTTTTAAGACACTACTTCTTCGCAGTATTGTTCTTTGTTTACCTGATCTCTCAGCTGATTTCTCGTGAACATTGCGTGAAGTGCTGCCTCCACTGATGACTCATTGTAATAGAGATAAATTGTTGGAGCCAGTGGGGTAGCTGCTTGTAAGTAGGTACTCAGGAAGTCCCTACCTACATGTACCTATTACTGGTTATCCTAGGTGATCTGAATTAATTGATGTTGATAGGTAGTTTCGAAGGACCACCCCCTTTTTAATCTAGGGAGAACAGATATGTAAGTAAGTGATAAGAGAGTTCAGATGTGAAAAGGTGATAAGGTGATAAGAGCCAGTAAAAGTGGTAGACTTAGAAAAATAAGTAATATGTATTCAGAAATACCACAGGCTGAAGAAGGTGCAGATAACAGGTAGAAATTGATAAGAAATTGGTGCTACCTATCTACCTACTCTTAATAAGTGGCCACTGTGAAAAGATAAAGAGAGATTGTAAGATTGTTGCTTTAATGAAAGTTACTGTTCTTATTTATACTGGTGAAGATGAAAGTCTATAAGATGAAAAAATTTATAGATGAAAGATCCTTGTCGTGTAGATACATGCGTAGGTGTGTGTCCCATATAGCAACAGGTTGCAGTGATGAAGAGGGGGTTGCGGTTCATGCAAAATTGTAGATATTTAATTACCCAACTTTCAAGAGATCCCAGAAGGGCGTGAGTATCCTTGTCCTTTACCTGGTGAAGGCTTGATTACCAGAAAGGAGAATAAATGTGATGTGGGATCCAACGTCAGGAGCCAAGAACCCATCCAGGTTGATATGTTTCAGGGAAACCGGGTGCCAAAGCCGGTGTGGAGCATGCCGTGAGCGGTGAGGTATGAAGCGAACGATAAATACGATCAAGCTAGCGCTAGCACTGATTGTTACAAGGTTGTGCAATATAGGTGATTGCTACAACAGATCGCGACGTCGCGGATACGAGAAAATAAGCAAGTACATTGGAGAATTAGACATTTTTTAAAGTTGAAAAGCAAGAGGCAAAACGAGAGGTCTGGTAGTTGGTGTAACACAAAGAAATGACGATGGCTGCGGTGACGTCACGATTCAGCCCAAACCCAACTGAGGCACAATCACGCACTGATCACTGATGTTATTATTAAGTTGCACAGCATTGCATAATAATATAAAGAAAATATACATGCATTGGTATTTATGCAAAAGAGCATTAGAAGAAAGATATTGAATGAAACAACCATGCATAGAGAAGAGATACAATGGAAGTGAAGGTAGCACCTCAGACATTGGCTCGAAAGTACAGGTATCCTTATACACCCATGCCTAATCAGTACCCACTTTGATAAGAATCAGTGATAAATACAATAATAATGGTTTTGTGCAGTTAGTGCGGTTTTTGTGAGTTCAGTGCAGTGCATTTAGGATATTTTCTCCCTTTTTCCTGAAGTAAGTCGAAAATACGATTCAGGCGTAAACATAAATACTGTTTCATACTTGTTGATAAGTTACCCAACGGAAAACCTAAAAACATGAAGCTCGTAACGACTAATGACCTATAAGTGGTACTAAACCAAACCGCGGAGTACCCACTTGATGAGGCTTACTACCTTTGCGTTGAATCCATGCCCTGTTTACGAATTGAAAACTAAAAATGAGAAATTAGCCCATATTTGTACTGAAACTAACATGAGATTTGAATTGAGGATGGAAAATCGGCGTTTCATATCGAAATAAAGAAGTTGATTAGACAACAAGACAGCTGGGGGAAAATATCGCGTTGCCCATCCACCGTTAACTTGACATCAAAATTAAGGCAACTGTGCCCCCAGTTCTATTGGGTTAGCATCATCATTTGCTCCCTCAAGGCTATGTTTACGGCATGAAGTCTCCAAAAACTCTATAAAGTCAGCGATACCAAAACGGTTGTGGTGGGTCGAGCCGAACAGCATTTTATTCGTAAAAATAGGTCTTCAAAAATGAACATTCAAACCGCGCTACTAACTGCAGCAATGTTTGTCGGGAATAGATTTAACCCTAGAACACACCAATAGTTTTTACAACTGATTCTATACCACTGGGGTGCTTGACTTGAATATCGTTAACAAATAGTCAAATTGGGTAGTTATTTTTCACGAAACGCTTGAAAATCACTAGAAGGGTTCCAGGTAATGAGAAAAAATGTAAAATAAACGTTCATAATCCAAATTATAATTAAATACTATTTTTTACCTTTGCATCTTTGAAAAAAACATAAATTTTTTAGCCTTCTTCTTAGTTTCTACCAAAAAATATAAATGAACACTATTCTGAAAATTAATCATAGATTTCAAACTAGACATTAGGAAGAAAACGAGGAAAAAACCCGTTTATAAAAATCACGTTTTACCTCCCTAAATGGATCGAGGAAACACAAGGCTTGTTGGGAGACCGGGAAACAGTAAGTGACTCTTCATTTCAATTGGGAAAATACAAAATACAAGAAAATTCAAAACTTCCCCGTTAGGGAAAAATACTACGAAGCACGATTTCACCATTGGACTTGACAATTTGAAAACTAGGGAAAGAATAGAACACTACCTATGTCGCTAATGTGTCAGGCCGATATTTAGGCAGTAGAGAGTGGAGGCAGTTGAAAGATAGTTTCACTAAAATGTAGCTTATTTCGTCATAGCTCCGTAACGGTTGCTTTGAACAAAAATTTCTTTGAGTAACTTTCCGTTTAAAATTCAATTTTCTATATAAATATGCCCAAAAAGTTCCTTCACCGTCGAAAATGGGATGGAACACTTTCAAAACATAAAGTAACGTTAACACACCACTGGGGTGTCGGACACCCCATAGGTGCTTCTGACGTGAACTACTCGGAATCAATGGCGGAGTTTGAGGAAGGACAGGGTGAGCAGAGCCCCTCCAACAATCATAAAGGATGCAGAAGATCGTTGTACGAATACAATTAAAATGAATAATTTTACGTTTCTAATATCTGCAGGTACCTAACACCTTCAATTGTAGAATGTAATGCGTAAAAAAACAATTATTATTAAACGAATTCGCATGCTTACCGACTTTAGACGCTCTTTGAAATAGAGAAATTCTAATTAACCTTGTTTGTGTTAGGGCAAAATGGCGTGGATATTATACAGCCCCACGGGGAGGAATAAAATCACCTAGTCAACGAAGCGGAGATGTGGATACGACAATCCGAAATCAAGTCGTTCCCCACTAACCTCTGGGGCTAGCCCCTATGCGATTTTTCCCTAGAAAAACATCCATAGATCAGTATCCAAAAAAATTTCCCTCCGAACTTCCCCACTTCTCACTGGCTACCTGATCACGCTTGTTGATTAATTTTTTATTGTTGGTATAAGGTACACATAGTACCATTGACGTATAAAATCGCAGTTAGAACAAAGCAAAAATACAATGAAAATATTGAAATATTCTATTGTAGCAATATTTATATTCTGTCATAGAATATTGCTGGTTTGAGTTTGTTTACATTTTGTTGTTTCTCGCTGTCGGTTTCATGCACCGTATATTATTTTGCGTTCTTATATAACGCAACAAATTATTGGACAATTGTGTGATATTGTCCAGAAAAAGTGGGTTTCGCGCTGAAATACCCAACAATTGAGGATAAAACTGTAAGGAAGAAACGTCCACAAATAGAATTTTGCAGGCAGTAAATCCAGTATAAAAGTATGTAATAGGTCGTGTTCCCCAGTTCACCGGTACCTATTCGTATTTATCGTAGTTTTCAACGTTCAGATTAGTTAATTGTGTAATTATTTTCTTCTAAATAGTATTGTGTTTTAATAATCAATATGTAGGTTTGTGAATATGCAAGCGTACGATTCATATGAATGATAGTTTATTAAACAGTCTTCGTATATTCAACAATTACTAGAAATTAATATGAAACGATGAAATAAAACGAAATTCGTGACTGTTGCTCCTCCATAAGGAATTTCTTAGCCCCTGCTCGGAATCAAAACTGTTACTGATTAGTCAGGAGGCAGTTTCGGTAAGCTGGAATCCTGATAGTTATTTGCATGGCCGCTACATTTGCTGGGTTATGTTTTCATCAAACAGCAGAAGTTTGAATTCGAGTTGGGGTGTCCTACACCCCAGTGGTGTGTTTTAGGGTTAAAGTAACTAAGGTTATTGAGGAGGTACTTCGCCTCTATGCTTCAGGGTGGCAATAAACTGATCATTTGCAACTTTTGACTCCTTCGGTTATTTCTAACGGTTTATTCCGAGAAGCTTGTGGCTACAGCTAGCAGTAAAAGTCGGGCAGAACACATCGGCCGTACAATATTGGACGCCTCCAGGGGGCACGAGCCTTGGGAAGGCTGTCAGACAATGTCATTACTTATGCTCCCGCTCGCCCGGCCTCGGTGGGACCGTGGGAACCGCGTAACCACTTAGGGCCCCCGAGCGCGTGCCTTTACTGTCAACGCTCGGCGAGTTTCATCACCGCCTCTCGCTTTACGGCCATCTGCTGTTGTGATAGTTGTAAGACGAGCTGCGGGCGGAGCTTCCGAGAACGCGATAGGGAAATTTCGTTGGGCCAGCGGTTTTTAGGACGTCTCTTTGAAGCTGGGTTTGGTCAATAGAGGGATGACCTATTGGAATTGATCCAGTGGTGTAGGGGACAACCCAAGCACGAGCAAAATAAATAACCGCATACACCGTTTCAGACCATTCAACAACAGAATCCGTGAAAAAACCATAGGTGTATGCCGGTATGTGTGTAGGACACAAATTTTGTCGACGCTGCCTAGGCCACAATTTTCAACTGATTTCCGAGATTCTTTCTTTGTTCGATCCCGATTTTAGTCTAGTAGTGCAGCAAACTTCGGAAATTTTAAATTTCAAAATGGAAGAAGGGGGATAGAGGGGATAAAGCCGAAAAAACGTGGTTTTTTCGATACATTTCGACGGCGCTACCCAACCAGGTTGCAACTCTCAACCGTTTTCCATGATTGTCATTTGGTTCCATTCTATTTTCAGGTTCCATTCAATTTAAAAGTATAATTGACCTCTAGCAATTTGACCAACCATAACTGGTCATAGCAGATGAAGAAGGAGGACTCCCCCATTTATAAATACATAGCAAGACTCCTCTTATAAATTATGCTCTGATGAGGCCATTCATGCGCTCAGCAAAACTACAATAAACTACTTACTAAGAGATGCCTGAAATATCTCACACTCAACCAACCCAACCTACATAAGGATAAGGCAACAAACCCTAATCATAATTCAGATAGCAGTTGCGAGCAATACGTGCTGTGCCGTTGGCGCGGCATATAGACAGCTGGTGTTATGACTAGACCCTTCGATTAGCAAAACAAGAAATGCGCCAGGCGTGAGACCGTCAGACCGGAACCATCGTTGAAAGCACGCGCTTGTAGGAGCAAACGAAGCAAGGTGTAGTTCCCACGGTCACCCGCCATGAAGAGCCAGCTGAGTTATGATTTCTACTTTTATGACAGCTCGTGCACTTAACCTCTTTCCCGAGGCTCGTGCTTCAGCAAACTGGGTGTGATCTAGACGGTTAGGAATTACTTTAAAGGTCGTATTTTTGTTCAGTTCCGGGAGGAATTCCACTAAAAGAGAATTAAACCTTTTGTGGTTGGAAGGGTCACCTCAGGGAATTATCGTATACAACCATTCTTTGCCCGTTTAACATGTTTCTTCGTAGGGCACGACATAGGTACCTAATGGATTCACAGAAGAACGGTGACGTCTGTACCTCTAGATACTTCTACTCAATACTTCGCAGTACGTATATTATGAAGTACAGGTACTTTTGCCCTCTTGTCCATTGTACTGCCAAATCCTGTAAGCTGTCTTCTACCTTTATGACTATGTCTCCGTCCTAATCTTGAATTTCCAAGAACCGCATACCTGCTGATTCTTTGATTCCGGTTTCTTTCGACTACTTGTTGAATAGCTCACTTGGCGGTAAATCATTTTCTTAGCTGCATGTCACTCACTCGAATGACACATGTTGGGAAAATATATGCGGATTTCATCTTTCTAAGGCTTTTGTAGAGGAAAAGCTTGCTAGAACCCCTCATAACTCTTTTCTTGTCACGTTGAGGTCCACACCTGGATGAGTGACTTGGAAAATGCCACTGCTACGAGTAACAATGTCACTGTTGTAAGTTTTGAGATTCAACAGTTATCCCATTTATATTTTTTGTCATTAGTCACTGTTATTCAAGTTGAATCGTTCCTCGTTTAGTGAAATACGGCCATCAAATTGTATAAGAATGTAACATAATAAATTCGATAGTTTACGAAAATTCGCTCATACGATCATGCTGCATGAGTGAAACTTTTGTTTGTCATTCCAGTAGTCCTAATAACCCGAATTTTTTCTTACATAAAATTATCTTTGTTTCTACCACTTATGACTACCTCATGGGTGTTCATCTTCACAGTAGCTAGCCACGTACAGTCGGTAGCATTATATCAACACGTAACTCCCTCATTTACCACTCGTTATGAAACAGTTGTATTCCCTGACGGACCAATAGGTACAAATGGGTAAAAACTTCAACAAATAGCTTAAAATCCAAACTTTTTTTTTCCGCAGAATATTATTTAGAACTTCTTTTTTTGTTGTAAAACAAGCAGTTAACAATTTCTTAGCACTTGAAGAGCTTACATTTCATAACAATGCAACATAATATAATTCCATAATTTACGAAAATTCGCTCATACGATCATGCTGCATGAGTTAGTCATTCCAGTAGTCCTAATGCATGCAGTATGCATGTATGTAATGCCTTGAGAGCATGTTTGCTTTCGGGCGCTCCGCCAGGCTTCATGCCTTAACCCTTTCACTACCATTTTTTAATTTTTAAATTTGAAGTTCTTTAATATATGTCACTCTCTAACAGGTCCTAAGGAATACTTGCAGAGGTGGCCGAAGACATCAAACAGGGGAGGGGGAAATTAAGAGGGTGGGTCAAATTCGTCCCACTGGTATTTCGAGATGGGACCTATATGTCCCAGTGGTACCAGGCGCAACTACAAGTTTATTAGTGTATCTTTAAATTTATAAAATGATGTGATTTTTACATTATGTTATTATTTCTAGGCCAGAAAATCTTTATTGTAATTATTTCTTATTTTTACATGCCTAAGGGCCCATGAGGCCTATTTGTATAATGATTGCCAATAAAGGTCTTATCTAATAACCTGATTTTTTTCTTAAATGAAATTATCTTTGTCTCTACCACTTATGACGACCTTATGAGTGTCCATGTTCACAGTAGGTTTCCACGTTCAGTCGGTACGTAGCATATGAACACGTAACTCCGTCTCTTTCAAAACCGATCCGTCATTCACCACGCGTTATGAAACAATTATTTTCCCTGACGGACAAATAGGTACAAATAAGTAAGAACTTCAACAAATAGCTTAAAATCCAAACTCTTTTTTCTCGCAGAATATTATTTAGAACTTGTTTTTTGCCGTAAAACTAGTAGTTAATAATTTCTTAGCACTCAAAGAGCTTAAATTTCATAACAATGCAACATAATAATATGATTCCATAATTTACGAAAATTCGCTCATACGATCATGCTGCATGAGTGGAACTATTGTTTGTCATTACAGTAGTCCTAATGCATGCAGTATGCATGTATGCAGTGCCTTGAGAGCATGTTTGCTTTTGGGCGCTCCGCCAGGCTTCATGCCTTAAATGTGGCGCCCCACCGTACTCTTTCGATGGGTCACTCCTTGAGGGTAGCTGGTGCGAAGGCGTGGAATTCATTGCCTCTTGGTTGTCGTTTGTTTTCTGAACTGTACGTTTTCCGTGGCCTTATTGAGCCGCACTTTGGTGTTGCATCAAACCTCCTTCATGATGCCTAAATCGTCGACCCCACCACCCACTAATTCCACCATTTCGTTGCATTCATTTCTTCCTTTAATTTTATATTTTCACTTTTTGGTTTATTATTTTCAATAATAAGCCTATGTGATCGTATAGCAAAAACTTTTTATAACCCCGCCTCAAACTTTGTCATTTTACGTTTCAAAGTGCGTAGAATCCAAATTTGCAATGTCCGTCCGCCATTCGCCGTCCGGGCCATAAAAGGCTTAGAATTGACTTAAAAAATCCGTTCTTTCGCACATAGACTCCACTTGGGGTCTAGTTGGTCCTAACTTCTCGCCAGCTCGATCGTTCCACACCCATGGGTGCTATGAGCCAAAATAGGTGAAAAAGTGTCTTTTTCGAGGCTATAGAAGTATAGGTTGTGGCAACTCGAAATAGGACAGGCCGAGGAGTCTGGACGGGCCTTATGACGCAAGCAAGCCAACTAAAACTACGATCATACTCAAATAAATAAATAATAAACCTTTGTGAAATAATTTGCAGCGTTTTTCTTTTGTTAATTAGTGTCTCTTTAAATTTATAAAATGATGTGAATTTTACATTATGGTATTCTAGGCCAGAAAATATTTTTTTGTAATTATTTCTTTTTTTATATACCTAAGGGCCCATGAGGCCTATTTGTATAATGATTGCCAATAAAGGTATTGTCTAATAACCTGATTTTTTTCATAGATGAAATTATCTTTGACTCTACCACTTTGACAGACCTTATGGGTGTCCATGTTCACAGTAGGTTTCCACGTTCAGTCGGTAGCATATGAACACGTAACTCCGTCTCTTTCAAAACCAATCCGTCATTCACCACGCGTTATGAAACAGTTGTTTTCCCTGACGGACAAATAGGTACAGAAGGCCCCCGAAGGCCAAGGCGCACAAGGCTCCCTCAGATCGGGCCAGAAACGTGCCATAAAGGGGCAGAAGATCCGTGCCAGACTTTCCCCCCTTCCTCACCTCCGCTCCAGCCCTGGCGGTAGAGGTTACTGCATAATGAAGCAGCCGAAAGGAGCTCACAAGCACGCGCTGGGGCCGGTAGCGTAGGCCGTCATATGGTTTCGTTTCCCACGGTCTCTCGAGGACGACGGGGTTTTGCCCTCGGAGCGGAGTAATGACATTACTACATTACCTGCCCGCTCCGAGGCCCCGAGCTAATTCAACCTCATTCAGAGCACGCGCCAAACTGGACCGCCTTCCGTTCGTTCATTATTCGACCGTACGCTTCTCAACTATTAAAAACCTCCGTTTAAACCACGGTTGTCAGGTTTTCCGCCACAAATATATTCTTTTCTAGTAGTCTTACGAGAAAATTTGCCAGCAAATAATGTATGGTACACGAAAAATACTTTTGGTCCTTGAGAACAGAAGTGCCGATACGAACTAAATCACTCGCGACGAAGTTTTGAAACCCATTTCAAAACGGAAGAAGTTTGTGAAAGAACGTTGTCTATTTCCACGAAAAATAAAGAGTTAAATCGATTTCGACGGTTAGTTAGGCCATCATTAGTAATAAACAATAAAATTGTTTATTGTTATTGTTTGTTACTGATGATGGCCTAACCGTCGAAATCGATTTAACATTGTAACTCTTTATTTTTCGTGGAAATAGACAACGTTTTTTCACTAACTTCCGTAATGAAGCGCTGAGTTGGGTGTGGCAAGGAGGGATGCTCGTATCCATGAGTTGAATTAATACTCGTAGATATTTGAAATGGTTATATGACTTTGGAAATGGTGTAGAAAAACTAGCCTAACCCAAAATGAACAAAAATGAAAATGGAAAATATCGGGAAATAGTAAATTTAGACATACATTGCGTGAAATGGGAAATCGGTTAATAAGGAAACGAGAAAATGATTCTTGATGTAATTTACTTTGCGCATGTGCAGAGTGAAGTATTGATTTGGGAACAATCAAACTGATAGACGGTGACCATCTATAGCCTAACCCTTTTGTGTACCTGAATATCTGTACCCCGTTCTCCAGGACTACTAGACAAACCGGTGGCTGTGGTTTGAGACGCGAGAAGGGCAGAAAAGGAAAAAAATACACTGCCAAGGAAATGGCACATGAGCTTCCTCGTGACCTTCACAATACGTCACCATTAAGTTCCAGAAAACTAGAAACGACCGGTTCTGGCAGCAGGGAACTAATGGAGTCCGGAACTAATGGAGTTCACTTCGTTCGAACCCCATGACTGTCCTTCAATGAACATGCCTGTATTTCGCTGCACATGAATTTCGGTATTCCATATATGGAATAGCAAATATTTAAAAAGGAGGAGAAAAAATTAATTCCCGGCCGGGAATATTCCCTGCAAATAAATTCCCGGCATGATGGGTACAATCACTGGTAGTACCGTACGATTCGTATGGCACCTCAAGGGACTCTACCGGTATCATCTCTGAAAATTTGAACAAAATCCGATAAAATTAACTAGGCTGTGACATTAACAAAAACATCACTTTCGCGCATGCGCCTAGCGTACCGCTGCAGATGATCGCGAAGAATGTGATACGGGACCTCAAGAAACCTTGCCCGCATCATCCCTGAAAATCTGACCGAAATCCGTTCACAATTGCCTGAGTTATGACCAAAACAAGAAAATTTTGTTTGCGCCTGCGCAGAGGCTACCGTGATTCGATCATGACGGAACTGATAGGGGACCATGTAGAGCTATACCTGCAAGATCCCTAAAAATTTGAAGAAAATCGCATCAAAATTGTGGAAATTACGGCTGTTGCGAGGACCGTAACAAGAATATTTCGTTCACGCATGCGCAGCGCGTACCGCTAATGCAATTATGATGACTGTCTTATGGGACCTCAAGGGACCTTACCCACTTCATCCCTGAAAATCTTACCGAAATCCGTTCAACATTGACCGAGTTATGACCGTCACAAGGAATTCTCATTAGCGCCTGCGCAGAAGCTACCGTTGATTCGATCTAGAGGAAGTTGATAGGGGACCATCTAGAGCTTAACCCGCACGATCCCTGGAAATTTGGTTAAAATCGGATCAAAATTGTGGAAGTTATGGCTGTTACAAGGACATGTGGACGGACAGACAGACAGACACGGAACCAAATTTGTTCTGGAGGCTCTGAAACGAAAAATGCGAGTGGAAATTTTGATTTTGGAGCAACAAATTTTTTTTCATTTCGAAAGTGAAAACAAAGCTTCCGCTGCCTTGCAGTCTCGGAAGCAATAACCTCAGGAGCAACGCAGGGATCAGTCCTGTGCGCAGACCTTTGGAATTTCAATTCTGACGGGATCCTTCGTATCAAAATGCTCAGCGGTGTCTTCGTGGTAGGATACGCAGATGATCTAACTGCAGTAATTTTTGCGCGCACAGTCGAACAACTGCAATGAAACTGAAACAGACGATGTGTCGTGTGATAGTGTGAATGGAGTCACGGTCCCTGTCTCTGACTATACAGAAGACGGAGGTTGTACTGCTGACGACCAGACAGGTAGAGAGAGCTATCCCAATGAACGTGGATGGCAGATGGTTGAGACGTCCAATGCAATAACATACCTGGGAGTAATTCTTGATTCAAAACTTAGTTGTTGTGCTCAGATTTGCAAAGCGGCAGACAAGGCGGCATCAGTGGTCGGGAATCTGAGTACGATCATGACAAAGGTAGGAGGCCCTTCTCAGACCAATCGCAAGCTGCTGATGCAAACAGTTACTTCCGTTCATTCCTCGCAATGATAGAAAAGACGGAGAATCAAGGATGCAGATACTGCCGGCTGGGAAAGAAGATGTCCATCACACATGTATTGTGTGCCCCAAGTGGAGAGGTGATCAGCGAGTCCTGGAGGAGAGAGACATTGCACCGGAGACCATCGTCAACAAAATGGTAGCCGAAAATTAAAACTCGGAGGCAGTGACAACATACATTTTTGCGGTCCTAAAAGCCAAGGAGCAGGATAGATCTAGGGTATAAAGAAGTCAGCCAGAATGGACAAAAAAAGGGAACTACCTACCCCGAAGTAATACTAAATACTTAAGTGGTTCCGGGATAGTTCTCTAATGGTTTTTAGTTGAGTATGCCCAAAAGGGAGAAAGGGAGAGTCCAACACAGTTGAGGAGCACAGTCACTCCTCTTAAAAAATCTCCACATCTCAAAACAAAACAAAAAAAAACCTATCCCTCACATTCCCAGAAAGTGTCATCAAAATCGGATGAAAACCGTAGAAATTGAACTTGTTACAATGATTTCACATTTACGCATACGCAGCCGCTGCTAATATTGATATAGAATGGTCAAATAGACATATCATAACTTTCTCCCGAATTTGAGTGAGATCGAGCTAATAGGGCGTGAGAAAATGGCTATGGAATTTATGCATGTGCATGCGCAGAGTTTTGTATTGACTGGGGAACAATGAAACTGCTAGGGGACCATCTACATACAGCCTAACCTACACATTCTCTGGAAATTTCATCAAAGTCGGACGAAAACTTTGGTAATTAAGCTTGTTACATGGATTTGCGAACACTCCACTGACAGTCGGGTAGACAGACGGACAGACACGGAACGGAAGTGCTTGGTTTTGGAGACCAAAATGGTTCGTAGTGAAAAAAATGCTTCCGCTATCTGTGGCACAGTCTCGGAAGCAAAATGCAATAAATTGACTACCTATACAAAGTAGTTTTGGGTTCGATAAATATCCAGAAAATATGATGTTAGAAGGAAGAGATTTTAAGATGTTGGACATGAGACTATACAGGGTCCCCCCTCCCCCTCCCCGTCCCCTGCTAAAATCGTTATGGGTCAATGGGTCAAAAACAATTTTTTTTCCAAACTTTATATTTTTCGTAAAAATCTCAAAAATGAACAAATTGCGCACCGCACACTTGCCTAACGTACGCAATTTACATCAACCTCTTTTTTTTTTTTTTTTTTTTTTTTTTTTTTTTTTTCAAACATGGGAACTCTAATTTTTTATTTCAGATTTGAATTCTACCTAATACTTCATGAAAAAATAACTCATGCGCGCGATTCCCCTGTAAAAGTGAGAAAATGGTGAAATACTGAGTTTTGAAGATATTCAATTGCCACACATGTAATACAAAGTTTGAGGTTATTCTTTCGTGCTGAAACTCGTAATGACGTACATGTATTGATATTTGCCATACCAACTTGGGATAACATCGAAAAATCGACCAGAATCGCACTTATCTAACTCATTTTCACACAAAACAAAGCGTACTAAAATGCGGTTTTTCGTTGTTTTCCCAAGTTGGTGTGGCAAATATCAATAAATGGACATCATTACGAGGTTCAGCATGGAAAAATACTTGAAATCATGATGTGTCAATTGTATATCTTCAAAAACTCATTATTTCACAATTTTTGCTTTTTTAGACCGGAATTGCGCCCATTTGTGCGCACTAAAAAAATCTAGTGATGCGTTAGTCCTTAGTGCAATTTTATATAGAATTCCCATGTAAAAAAACGTGCGCAATTTTCAATATTGTCATTTTTGAGAATCTTACAAAAAACATTAAGTTGAAAAAAAAATTAAAAAAGATAAATAACGAATATAATCATAAATAATAAGATAAACATAGCGGGAGGAGGGACGTTTGTGGGTAAAAAAACAAACACACACACACACACGCACACACACACACACACACACGCACACACACACTCATATATATATATATATATATATATATATATATATATATATATATATATATATATATATATATATATATATACCGAGTAAATGACAGAGTGATGCTTGGCTATTGTATCTGTGTCTCGAGATATGGTTCGTTGCTCTCGTAATTTCCTATCCTCTTCGACAAAATTGGGCCACTTAGCGCTAAATATGATGCCTCCAGCGACAGTTCAGTCTTCTCTTTGTCAGATAAATCTCAGTTTCAAGGATCTCTTTATGTTTCAGATCAACTAAGTACCTAATGATAACTTTCGCATGCCAACGAATATCAATCTTCTTATACTTTTGTTCCGGATAATTACAATCATTTATTAGGGTTGCACACAAGGAGTGTTATCAATTTTGTATGCAAATCAGTTCCCCATCCATCGCGTCGCGTTTGAGTTGCAGATGATGGTTCCTATGGAGAGTAGTTTAATTGCACACTGTCAATAGTAATAACAAACTTAGAGCTACATGGAGCTGGTTTTTCATCCTGCCTTGATTTCAACCCATATTAAAATGCATACATTGTGTGCTCTCATATTAATATTTGATTATTACAGTAAGACGAAATTCCAAAGTCAGTTTCAAGAGCAGCAATAATTATTCACCTACTAATCCCATGGCCCTTTTCTGACAGTAGCCGAATTCTTTTGAAAAACCTGACTGCTAATCAATATAATAAATTATTAGTAATTACGCTGACTACGCGTAATATTTCTACCTGTTCATTGGCATAACTAGACGGTATTTAGAGCTGAAAAGTACGACATGAGGGTTTTCAAGTGAGCTGAATTCAAAGCTGAAGTCAAAGTTGAGAAATTCAAGCGGATGAAAGTTCGAATGACAACGAATTTGGCTGTAGTCACTAATTATCCTTTTGAAGGGTTGGTCGAACCGGCGATGGTCAGACCTAGGTATGAATCCCTAACCCTCCGGGTGTATAGTTGAGTGGTCTGGATGCTTGCAAGCTCGCATCCCGAAAACTAACGAAAATACCCTAAATCTGTACTTTTAGTAAAATACAGATTATTTGGACAAATAGATCAAAATGATGTGTATGGGTGATTCTCACAAAAAGGAGCAGAAGCGATGTACCGGCCAGTTGTGGCGACCCAATAAAGATTTGAGGGCTGGGAAAGGTCTTAAATTGTAGTATAGGTTTTTACCTGGAACCTCATTTTCCTTTTAAGTTATTGTTATTCCTTTATTATAGAAAATTAATAATACATAGTCAAATCGTCATCGAGCTGTCTTTTAACAAAGCGACCTTCCCGATTTCAAGCTTTAGTTAAGATCTTTCCATTTTTGAACTTGGATTTAATTCAATTTTTTCTACATTTCCACAATTCCTGAGATGCCTTTCTGATCGTTGAAATACTTTTCAGAACCACTAGAAAATTATATCTGGACGGAAACTGTGTGTAACCGGGCATCGCCGTCATCGGTCTCTCCAATATCGTTAATGGATTTTTCACGGTCACAGGTGCCCCCATTATTATTTGCGCGCTTTTCAGTTACCAAAACCTGGCCATTAGTTTTTATTCATTCAACACTCGGTCGTCAGCGCTGGTAGTTGTGTGCTGGATCGTGGTATGGTCAAACATAATCGCCAGGGACCTGTCCGCTTTTTATAATTGAGTACTTGAACTCAATTGTTTCTTATGAGTAGGGTAACTACCCTGCTCTTATGCTATTTTTAATGTGCACCGAACGGTCTAGTTTTAATTTATTTGCCGAATTCGAGAAAGAGCTTGCCACCAGGACAAACATTTGAGGAAAACTAACGAATCATTATCGACCTGTCCTCTCCTGAAAATTCGAGGACAGGACGATGAGGAAAATGGCAAATCTATTATCCACGGGTCGGATCATCGACCTGCCCACCAGTTTTTAGTTATTTATTTCCTTAATTAATAAAGGTGCTACTGTTTGGATTTGCATCGAATCTCGATACATAACATATGGAGCGCATCTGTGATTTTTTTTTTTCCAGCTCGATTTGAACACTTTTTCTTTTTTCGAAAGTCAAACTCGAAACTGCCCTTTTCTGTGAGAATCACCTGTATAGTTTGGTGGTCTGGATGCTCGCAAGCTCGCATCTCAAACGAAAACATCATCCGAAACATATCCTCTTAGTAAAATACAGATTATTTGGACAAAAAGATCAGAATGATGTGAATAGGGTGGTCTGGATGCTCACAAGCTCGCATCTCAATATTACATAACACCAAGTATGTAGTCAATCCCTTAAAAATTCAGATTAATTGGACATATAGATCAGAATGATCCGACTAAACCTCAAGGGCTGTCGCCGGGTTCGACCTAGATAGTCCCTCGGCCCTTTTCTGGCCGTAGCCGAGTTCGTTGGAAAAACTTGACCCTGCAGCTGAGTTCGATCTCTCCGGAAAGTGGACTTTTCCTGTTATCGGACCACCAGCACCACCAGCAAGACCTCCAGATAGTATACGACTGCCAACTTTATTCTAAAACATCGTTATCTTTGTTATCTAGTGGTAGTTTGAACGACCTACCAACTAAACTGGAAAACCGAATCTAGTTGCTGTTTGAACTACTTATAGGTAAACGATGAAACTGGAAAACATTGTGTATGTAGGGCATTGTGTTTTGTATGTGGGGCAAAGCCAAAATGGGAAACAATGCCCAGTGGGGGACCAGTCGAGCTCTACTCAGCAGTTATTTGAGATAGTTTATGTGGAGGCAGACAACAAGTACTCAGCAAGCAACGGGACCCATTCTACAGAACTATGCAGGACATATCTCGTTTTGGCCACCTGGAGAGTTTTCGTTAATTTTTAATATTAGATTTTTGTGAGCAATGGTAGGTACCTAGTTTTAAAGTTGGCTATTGTTCCTCGTTTTGGGTTTGGTTTTTAATGTTCTAATACATGATGACGGTTACATTCGTGCTTTACACACATTTTTGCACTCCGAGGCCGCGCTCGATGTTCTGGTGGTCGGATAACAGGGTAGGTCCCGAAAAGTTCTCCTATTTGGACCATTTGGAAGTTTTGATTATGACTCGCAAGCGTGGGCTGCTGATCTGAGAGGCCACTACACTGTCACTTCGTGTCAAATATTGTAACTCGAGCAGTACAGGATATAAGCCACTCTCAAGCTTCAGGGTATCTCAGGCTGTAGACATTCAAGTGTTTAGTGTCACGGTCGATAGATGAAGGTCTAGAACCCGGATGAAGCTCGACATTTTCTTTCCGAGATTTGAGGAAAAAATACAGCTTGAGCTCAGTTTCCTTATTCTGAGCACGAGCTCCTCACGTCATTATGCCAGAGTGGCTTCGCACCTTCATTAGGGCGCCGTTTCCACGATAATTTGGGTCAGTTTTGGCTCGTTTGGTCACGTAGTTCGCTGCCCGGTCCGTCGATGCCACCAGGAAAGTCCCCGTCATTATCTTGAACGTGGACTGATGACCAAATGATTTAACACAAACTTGATTAACAGCTTGATTAATGTCAACCGGTTTCCATTAAAGACTGTCCCACATGAAATGTTGGTCGGGTTTTATTGTTGTTAATTAACAGTGCGGAACGTCCCATTTGTCCTTGATTACCATTAGAGTCACTATGGGGTCAGTAATTATATTCTGCCCTTGCAGCTCAAATGTTCATCTATCAGTTGATTAAGTTTATCTAGAGGGTACTCGATCGATATTCTATCTCCCTCCAAACCGAGATCTTCCGGTCTTCGGAATGAGCTGCCGAATAGGAAAAATCTAGGAACGACAGTTTTTATTGTGCCCCAGACCCAAACGATAAGAGAGGACGTGGCGAATTGCAAGAGAAGTTATAACACTAAGCAGCAAAGGGCATGCAACTTACTATCTTGCAAATTAATCGAGGAATGGTGGCACTCCATGCAACCTAACGACGCTTTCCCAGGGAGTTTCTCTATCAAATTTCAACTTCCCAGGATGAACAGAAGAGAATTTAGCTTACTAACAAAGATACTTTAAACAGCCATGCAATTTGGGAACCCCCCAGCAAAATTTCTAATGATTTCTGATTTCATTCTTGCTGGATAGTTACCGAATTTGTTTATCGATATCTCGTTACAATTTTTGATCTGAAAAAGGGGTTGAATTTAAAAGCGCTGTAAATTATTACACAATGGTTCATTATTTCTGTGTTAGATAGCAGTTCTACCTACGCAGATTATTGTTCTATGATTATTAAAACCTGTATGTAATACTAAGATCAGATCATGGCGCATCGTGACTCTAAGAAGGGTTCACACTTTTATAGTTCCAAGACTCCGCAATTTTACGCTTCACTGTAAAAATGTTTGAAAAAATCGGGAAAATGATGATTGAAGTAACTTATGTTAGCGCATGCGCAGAATGGAGTAATGATTTTAGAAAAATGAAATTGGTAGGGTACAATCTACAGCCTAACCCACAAATTTCCATAAATTGTAATCAAAATCTGATGAAAACTAGACCTCGATCCTCGGAGTACACTTTTGCGCATGCGTAGGAGCCAATAATTATGCATTCATGTTGAAATTAACTTGGATTAATTAAATCATTCTCCCACAACTATACACCAAATTTGAGCGGGATTGGATGACTAGGGCGTAAAGAAATGATGGTTGAAGGAATTTACGTTTGTGCATGCGCGAAATAGAGTAATGATCTGAGAAGTATGGAATCAAGAGTTGACCGTATACAGCCTAATCCGCAAATTCTCTGAAAATTTCATCAAAATCAGATGAAACCAGTTGAAATTAGGTTCGTTTAAAAAGAAAATAATATTCCCGCATGCGCAATAGCTACTAATGATAGGATTATGTTGGAATTGCTAGGGAATGCTCAAATTAACCTCTTCCACCTATCCTCCAAAGTTGAGCGAGGTAGGAAAATTATGGTTGACGGAATTTACGTTTGCGCATGCGATGAGTGAAGTATTTATTTGGGAACAACGAAACTCAAAGGGGCCCATCTTTACCCTAATCCGCTCATTCCATGAACATTTCTTAAGAACCGGTTGCATATTGAGGAAATTAAGCTTTTTACAAGGTTTGCGGACATACACAGATCTACACACAGGGATTGAGAGAGAAAGACACGGAACGAAATTTGTTCAGAATAGTCTAAAACGGAAAATGCCAGTGGAAATTTTACCACTGTAAAAATACCAACAGCTGTTTAATTTTAGAGGAGACCACAACTTTTAAATCTCTCGAAAGTGAAAACAATACTTTCGCTACCTATAGATATACTTGGGATCAATTTAAGATATGAAATTTAGCATTTAGGTACCAATACTTCACTAGTAGGTACATCGCACGGACAACAGTTAATAAACACGATTTCGTTGCGTTAGAACAAATTCCATTGGAACTACATCACATGATGATTCCAATATTGGAATTATGTCGACTGATATTTACAAGGCTGATCGTTGATGGAATCAAGAGCTTGATCGGCTATTCAATAGATCAGCTAGCAGCGCATAAGAAATAGCGCTTAGAAATTCGTAGGTGTTTTTCGATGTTCGAGTCCGGATGACGAACCGTTTAACGTACAGCGTTGAAGGTGGTTTCAATCGGTTCATTGGGATTAAATTTATCATTGACAAGCAAACAATTATTACTGTTACTTAGAAAGTTTTCGAGATCTCTATTTTTTAGATGTTCATCACTTTAATACAACCCTTCAGGGTTGATAAAAATTGATGCCGAGCTTTTAGGACCATCTAGACCCCAAACGTGATTTTTAACACAAGCTTCATAAACTGGGGCTAGAGATCCTCACATACAGTCGAATCAGTGGTACTCTTCATTTTTACCCGGAGAAAAGTTCAAAAATATCCTTTTTGACCACTTTTTTAAGGTTTTGGCCTACGGTGCGGCAAAATGCGAGGACTCGAAAATTTTCTTCGGCCTTCCCTTAAAATATGAGCTGTTTTCGAACATAGGATAAATGTATTCTCATTCATCGCATTTCCCCTAGCCCCTCTATTCGACACTTTTTAACATTTCATGCATTTTAACGACTTTCTAATTTAACTCGCACCTCTGCCGAGAATATTAGTCCATAAACGGCTCGTTTTACGAACCTCTCCGCCAAGCTTGGAACGTCGGGATCGCCGCTGTAAAAGATCACGTTGTAAATTTGTGTTTCCCTTCAACTCAGGATTATCCCCCCCCCTCAAACCTGTCGATAATTCAGGCTTTATAGTGATGAGTCCTCGTGCCACTTCACCGTTTACGATACGACAACTCGCTAACGGAACTCTCGGGAAGCTGGATTGAGCCGCCGATCGACCTGCCGTATTTTTAATTTTGTGCCGCCTACGTCAATTCCGTGATTGATCTCCTCTTGCGTCAGAGTTTCAGCGTTCATCGAGGGATTTCCGCACGTAAGCTGCAGTATCTTCTGATGGACAAATAACCCAATAGACCGACTGATTAACAAATAAGAGACTGTTGGATAACATTGAGAATGACATGTTCAAGTCGTGAACTCTCAAAAAGATCTATTATTATAACAATGACGTTAGTAGGGCTCTGATTTACGTTTTCGCGAGTTGGGATTAATAGAGAGTTCCTACTAGATCCGTTAAACCCAATACGTCGTGCGGTATTGACAATCCGCCGCCGTAACTCTGACGCAATGAGTTACGGTGACGCATCCTTTCGTACAGATACGTTAACGGATCGCAATCCGGAAAAAACGTAATTATCTAAAATAACCTCCTTCTATGGACTTGAATAACCTCCTAGGGATGATTTCCTCTTTCCATGGATTTAGCGTTACAACTAGATCCATTAAGGACTTGACGTGACTTTAAGGTGCGGTAAAGTTTCTCGTTACCGCAAGCCGTATTGAGACCAACGGATCTCTAGGAACTCTCTTATATGAAGTAAATTCAGTTTTTAGCGAATTTGCGAAGAAGCTGAAGCTACCTAATTGCAATGGCTCCAAAAATTTTAAAATCACAATTTTCAACAAATTTCTTCATTGATACCCGCTGTGAGGCACAGATATATATATATATATATATATATATATATATATATATATATATATATATATATATATATATATATATATATATATACTTAGATTTTTACATATAATAAATTCACAAAAGTGAGAGATATAAATATAATCAATAAAATAGAACAAAATTATGTTGAAAAATGTAATTAAAATTCATTAAAACTTGCTTAAAAACTACAAAAATGGATAAAAGTTCAAAACCTCTATTTTAATGGGAGATTATTATTTAGAAGACGTTTTTTGCCATAAAATTAATAGTGATCAATTTCCTTGCACGCAAAAAGCTCAAATTTCAAAACACTTTTACAGTACTTATACTATACGGTAATTCACGAAAATTCGCTCATACGATCATGCTGCAAGACTGGAAATTTAGCAGTTTTTATCGAATCGTTAGCCAATATTGATGAGTTTTAAGTACATTTTTCAGCATAATCTTGTGAATACATTTGTGACTTTTCAATTGTATACTTAATTAATAAACTTTATTTGAGGAATATCCAGCTAAAAATATGAATTTAAAGATTTTTAGCCGTTTTTAGTCATTTTATCAGTAAATTTTTTGAAATGTAACCAATTTATTGAGCTCAAAAAGTGCTAGCCAACAAACTCATTTGGTATGCTTGATTTTTTGGCGCCATAACGGAATTGTTATCTCAGAGTTATCGTCTGGAATTATATGCATATGAATGAAAAAGTGTTGAACTCAAGGATTTGTTTCAGAATGCCTCAAAACAGATCACGGATTTCAATGAAGAAATTTTTCAAAAATTTTAATTTAAAAATTTTCCAAGCCATTGCAATAGCTTAATTTTTGACGAAAATTCGCTAAAAGAAAAAAAAAAAAAAAACCAGAAATTCAAAATATCTTTTCGGATAGCACATTATTATTTAGAATACGTTTCCTGCCATAAAATCATTTTGCTATTTCTTTGCACTCAAAATGCTCAAATTTCAAAACAGTCCAACAAAATAAGTACAATATGAAAATGCGCTCATATATGATGATGTTGCATGACTGGAACTTTTCTATCGCTGCTGTTCCAAATCAATTGAAGTTTTGAGCTGATAATTCGGGAGTTTTCATTGTCGCAGAATCCAACTCTTAAATAAAAATATGAAAAATTTAAACACACGAGAAATGCTCTTAAATATCCCACTTCACCTAAGACCGTGGAACTCTTAGATATTCGTTGTTTTTATCTGAGTGGCCATTATTTTACCAATTTACCGGAGTTGCTGTGATTAATTGTATGAAGGGTGCCATGGGTAATAATGTAACATTTTCCGCCTCATGAATCATAACGGCCAGTTGTAGGTACACAAAGAATTTTCTCCCGGATGTTCAAACGACGGAAATGCGTTGTCCACAAACCGTGTCCGTCAGTAATCTGTTAGAATGTCAAACTTCGAGGAAGTCCTTTTGATTGAGTCTCATTGACACGTGCTCGAGATCGGGATCATTGGTCATATTCAATGCAGGTCATCACGGGCACGCAGCTGCAGATGATGAGGAAACCATAAACCTTTATGAAGTGTTGGAGAGCGTGCGGCAGGGAGGGTGCGACACGTTCGCGTAGCACGCGCCCCACTGTCATCATCGGAATATCGATTTTCCCCACCCTCCCCCTGACGCTTAAATATTTTGAACAAACAACTCAACAATAGACACAAATCCCGATGAGAGCCAATAGCGGTTACTTTCATCCACCCTCGTGTTTTCCCACCACTTTTGAGGGCACGTTTCCGAAGGCAAGTGCTGGTCGCGTGTCGGAGTTGAGGTCCAATGAATTTTTCTATTGTGATCCCGTTGATCGTGTGATTCTCCCAACCACACGCCACGGATCACTCCTGCTGGCGTCAACAATAGTATTTACGACTACACAATCTCCAAGCATTCCGACTCTAATACCGTTTGGACGTCCTATGAAAAACAGAGGAACCCTAACATTCAACTGGACAATCCATGGCAATGTGATGCTCTTACGGGGAGAGTCATTGGTGAGAACTCGATTGAGATGTGGCGTATTGAAGGTAAAATCTCCTACATGCCACATGAAGCCAATTCCATCTGGCATAAGTAATGGCAGGGTGAGGTCACTGGTCTGCGTGGTGTCCTCAGTACTTGTGCCGGACGCGAACGGACTGCTACATACATTTAGTACGGGGCAAAGATTAAAAGAATGGTGGAATACGCTCAATCCATATAACATCGGTTTTGATCTGCGTATTATCGGTTTGCCCCTTAGTAGTGATACGACTTACGAACTCCTAAGTTTGCCCTTCGTCGCCGCCTGATCAAGTATTGAGTGAATATTAGGTAAAATACAACCAAGTTCACGTAACAACTCACACTATATAGGTAAAATTAAATTACTAGTTACTATTATTATTATATACTAAAATGTAAACTTTACTAAGGAAATACTTTTCAGTCATAACATATAACATGGAGTTCATGGATAGTGAACGGTTGAAGCGGCTCATTGTATTGGTTTCAAACTTCGGATGCAACTAGTATTCATGGTTTTGTGCCTTGCACAGCAGACACATACGTTAAGATTCAGATGTCTCGAGGAAGGGGTAACAGGAAAATTGGAGAAAAAGAAGAGTTCCTCATTGAGCAAATGCAGCTGTTGGCGCGGGAGCTATTGTCCGATTCAAATTTGTCGAGAAGGTGAGATTCAAATTTCTCCCACACGAGCAAGTTAAGACCAAAAATCAATCAATTTTGACGAATTTTCCGGCGAATATTGATGAATGACTATTTGACCATTGTGACAAGTCACTGCGTTGGTGACGATATGGGAGACTGTTTCAGCTAACCTCCCCGCGGTGTCTCCTGGGTTACGCTAATGGGCTGATTTGTCGCATTTCACCGCAGTTTTGGAGGAAGTCCTATAATAAGTACGCTTGGTCACTCTCATTAAGGGGAATTATCGGAATGTACCGACACTTCTTGTGCCAGGCTTTTCGTAACTCAACTTCCAAGGAGGGATCAAATAATGGTCAATCGGGTAGCCACTGGCCATACCTGTCTAACTGACCGACTTGCTTAGCGCAGGTGTGGTTATCTGTCCATCCCCCACTTCCTGAAAGACTGCCCCGCCCTTGTGGTCCAACATGTACCAGACAAGGTCCATTCCTTCAAGTTGTACCTGGAAACCACATATTAAGAACTGTGATACCTGATCTGTGATGTATTGAGGTGCAATTTCCTCTTAAATTGACCCCCACCTCTCCCCTCCCCACCCAAACTCTCCTACTACAAAGGCTCTTCACTTTTCAATTTTGATTTGATGGCATTATTCCACACCTTGGACTACTTTCAAGGTCTATAAATACACACGCGCATGGACATTGGTCACCTTACATGGTCTAAGATGATGGTGTGATGAAGTCTATGAATAATTTTCATCACGATTTCACAAACATATTGGAAGACTTTCTATTTCTTAGAAATAATATCCAACATTTTAATCGTCACCACTCGACTTCATAAACTCATTTATATTATTAATTGAATTATGGTCATTCTTGTACTCGCCGAAGGAGTTTCAACAGGTTTCTACTTCAGCATGCGGCTCCGTATAAAAAGACAGCATACAGATTAGCTAGAATTCTCCACTAATATATTGTTACGAACCGGCCAATTTACAACCGCGATAAAATCTGTTAAAATCATTTACTACTTCGTCGTGCCCCCGGGGGCAACCATTACTCCGCAGACAGGAATACTCTCGACAAAATGCGGGGAAAACATTAAACCCGTCATTGGCCCAATGGAAGGCGGGTTGCCATTGGAAAACTCCGATAAAAGCCGCCTCGCGCCCGGTCGTTTCTCCTGTCGCGCTCCCATAAACTTCCAACTTGGCTCCCGTTCACTCGGTCGGATGACCGCCGCACATATGCCGGTGGTTGTAAACAACTTGTGAACCTTTCACTTATCTGTCACCGTAACTCAATCCGTCGTCGGTGACCTTCCTTCTAGGATACGACGTTTCCCGATTTCCATCGAGTTGACTCCTCCCGTGAATACGCCAAGTTCTTTAGAAAAACCTGTGGTGGGGGGCGCGCGAGGTCATTTTCTATAGCAGTTCCGGGTCGGCATATTTCAGTTATTAATCATATCAAACTGTTTAATGGGAAATTTTCCCTAGAAACTGTAACAGTTGTCAAGCTGTTCAATCGTGGAATCGACTGTCCCTCACTCTTGTCCTTATTTAATTTAAATGTCCCCAACTGCAACATGCGCCACCATTTCATTTTTTCTATTCCTCACACTCACACTAATTATTTATTAAAAAGTCCTATAACTGGAATTCAGAGACATATAAATTATCATTTAAAACATATATTTAATTATACATATATATATTAATTAAAACAAATTTAATATAAAACATATATAATATAAATTATAAAGCTTCGTTGTCCGAAGGTTTAGATCTGTTCACCTCCGGTCTTACTTCAGCAAGCAGGTTTTGTCCCTAATTTAATAATTTAAGTCAAGTGACCTTCTTTATTGAAATTCGTGTTAATTGTTGATTTGTTCCTGTACCTTTTAATTTCGGTTAAGTTTAAGGAATTTCACGAACTCTAGCATCCATGTCATGAACGTATATTTTTTTGGCATGAGTATTGTAATCGGGCTACGCCCGTATAGCTATTCAACTAAACAAACAGTTCCGGACCAAACTCCTTAACTCGGAACGTGCCCAAAACTACGCCGAGTCAAAATTTAGTCACGACAATCACAAAGATTGTCATAAAACTATACCTATGATCAGTGGAGGATCCAGGAGTTCATTTTAAGAAGGGACCTTTGCCGATATTTATTTTTTAGAACATTCAAATAGGTTCACACAAAATTTACATACCTACCTATTAGTTTGTCCGTTTAAATTTTTTCAAGTTTACGTATTATTATTTTCTATGAACTGAAGGCAAAGAAGTTGTAAAAATATGGTTCAAAGGACATTATAGGCATCCGTGGGAACAAGTAAGCGGATTGGCTAGCTAAAAATACCATCAACATCGTTCTACTACAGCAATAATAAACCTTTATGTAATAATTTGCGGCGTTTTTTTAATCTTTCGCATGCAGTAAAACCACGATCTTTTCGCTATTCCCACCAAAATCACATACAACCCATACATCGGGACGTCCCTAGTATGAATGCATCAGTTACCAATATGTTTCATCTTCAAATTACAAGGAATTTAAAACAGGCAAAATTTCTCGCTTTCTTTCACTTTATTCGACTGCCTTACGTATCCATTTCAAGTTGGGGTTCGCTGATCTGAAAATGTATTCACCCAGACGTCCTTGGGATTCCCTTCTCCGGAACCGAACAAAAGCGTTTAGGATGGGCATTCAGCCGATTATCTCCGCGAGGCGGGCGGACGCGTCGCACGCCAATTTAAGGGGATCAATTCGGTGCTGTGACACGAGCTACGGGCCCCCGTGATGACACCGCTGGAGTCCTGAATACTAAATCAAGGGGAGGGGGGGGGGGGGGACCGGACAAGGGCCATCTACTGGGGGATTTCACTCCCTTTTCCCAGGCCAACTAAGACGGTTAGGCCAAGGAGGATGAGAAAACGAGCGGCTAATCCCATAACCCCGTCATTTGCATCATGACTAGCGGAACTGGGGGAGAAGCGGCGCACCGTCGTGGTGTGAGGCCAGCAAAAATTCGATTTTTTTGAAAGAGCCGATTTCAACCATCTGGTTCATATCTCATAGTTATCAGCTAGTTACACAGTAGGTACCTCAAAAGTAATTACAATTACTTGAATAATTAAAATTAAATGTCTAAAATCTGCAGTTATTTAAATGCCTTATACGAATTCCAAGAATTGTGAAAAATATCAGCGCTTGGCTAGGCTTGTTGCAAAAAATTTGCCAAGCGAGGCATTCTGATAGGAGCCTTATGCTGAATGTAGTTTGTTGGAGCGAATCTAACGTTAAAACACTTCCATAGAGACTTTCTAGGGTGAACAGAAAAGAATTTAGCTCACACATCTGATTAGTCAGGAGCATATCATTTAATTCGTCTCTTGATGTGAGAAAGACTCCTCGCTAAATTTTAGTTTTTAGGGGTGAGAAGGAGAGAATTTGGATCTTTCAGCTGATCAGGATGGATCGCGGTAACCATGTAATAAATAACTAAATAACTTGCTAGGTAGTTTTTTCCATTTGATTAATCTTGGCGTCGAATATCCAGTAGGTAATACCTAGGCCAAGGAAAGAAAAATACGCCTCTTAATGCCGTTGACGTCTTCTCGCCATAATTTAAAATATAATAATGCAGGTAGGTAAGTCATAAATTGATGACGTGTTTTGTGGAATACGGAGTGAGAGGAAGGGAACTTTGACAATGTGATGTTTTGAGGTAAATTGAGAGCTTTCCGACAAGAGGTGAACGATTTTCTTGAGATGAAAACTAACGGAGTAAACATCCCTAACAACTCAGCGGTTGTAAGTGAAGTTTGCAAACATGAAAGTGTTTGCGTTCGCGTGAATAGCATGACGGAAAATTTGGTTGATCCCCAGCGGTAAGACATACCTATCCATGCCTAAATCAAGTTGTTTGTATAAAGACTTCACAAAGACTATTTTATTGATCGAAACATAGGAATGGGTGTCTAGAACAAGGGCGTATGTTATTTTCTAAAAGTAGGTACCTACCATTAAATCACTAAAATGAAATATTACAAATAAACTAAATCTCGCCAGGTAGCCAAAACGCAACTATGTCCTGCTGAATTCTGTCGAAGCGATATTATAAGGACAGCGCCTTCATTTGTTTCAACAATATTGTGAAGAGCAACGAAATTCATATTAGAAAGCACTAGTAAAAACGACTGAGGAGTGACTCAAGGCTAAAAAGACTAATGGGTGCTAGTTTGGAGTTCGTTCTATGAACCGGCTGCGATCTGAGGGTCCCGTCGAGCTCTGACTTACGCCAGCCTGCACTCTACGTGCAAAAGTCAAAGATGACAATGCAGTCTTCTCATCTGAAATGTTGGCTTCGTTCTCAGTGTGCGTTCTGCGAGACCTCGTGGAGTAAACAACTCTCTTCTTCTTCATCGAAATCATACTTTAGTCTCTATACGATAGTATAAGTACGAGCTATTCTATGATCGAAATCTCAACTAGCTGGTTCGGAAAGCGATAGTTTCGACGATGGTTTTTGGTTTGTAGACGATGAGGACGAGATTGAAGTTATAGTTGGATCTCGTCTACATCCACGAAACTCACATTTTTTTCAAGTATACTCCTCAGTCATCGTGAATTTTTTTATTTATTTTATTTTTTATTGCCGTGAAATAATAGTTAAGTAGTATTCACGGGCATAATAAGTATTAAATTCAAGGGAACTGCAAATATCTGAAAAGGAGCACCAGAAGGTAACACGAGTTGAGTGATACAAACAACAACACAGGTTATTCCACTTCCAAGTTCTGAAATCGTTCGCAGTGGTACCTTCGTCCACAAGTTCCGGAATTCCTCGGGATTTCCCGTCCCAGTTCTAATAAGTTCTAAACCTGTCAGAACGCGCACTGAAAACAAAGCTCTTATCTCCTATTCCGTCCCCCTACCTGTCTTCTGGCGTCCTCAATCAGTTTTTCGTTGTTTGATTTTGTCAAGCGCTTTCACACCTTCGGGCCCCTTGACATAATAAAAGAATGAAAAACTGATTGAGGACGCCTGTTTCTGCACCTCACCCCCACAACCCCCCACTACAAACATGGCAACAACCCAACTAACTAATCATAACCATAGTGCACAAGCAGATGGACCGTGGGTATTTGGGTTAAAAAATGGACGCGACTGCCGTTATTTTTATGTTGCTCGGCGCGACAAGGCCACTCTCCTTCCAATAATTGAACGCGAATGTGAAACAGGGTCGGAAATACATGCATATAGGTGCCTAAGCAGTCGCGGGTTCGTACACAAGACCGCATACGTGGATCCAGCCACTGGGGCTTACTCCCAAAAAATAGAGAGGTCATGTTTAGACGCCAAAGTTGAAATATTAAAGAAAACGGGAGGGGTTCCTCAATACCATTTGCAGTCACACCTCGATCAATACTGCTGTAAAGTGCTGACAGTCCTGACCTCTTTGTAGCCCTGTTGGAAGACATCAGAAGCATTTATGCTAAGGTAAAATCATTTTTAATGATTTTTTTTTCATTTACATTGAATTCGTGGGGTTAGAACGCACACCAAACACCAATCGATAAATAGAACGCACACCGAACTTAAAGCGGGGCGATAGAACGCACACCGAACTAGCACCGACTAATGTTTTCCAGTTGTATTGGTTATAGTTCAAACAACAACTAGATAGCCAAGATAACGATGATTTACATTACTTTGGCGGTCGTATTTCATCTGGAAGCCGCACTGGAGGTGCTGGTGGTCGGATAACAGGAAAAGTCATGGCGAAGAAATTGTTGTTGTTGAATGATTTGTATAATGTATAAACGCATTTGAATGCTTGCTGTTGACGGACAATTAACTCCACATCCTTATGGGTTGACTCGAATGTGGAGGACAGATTCGGTTGAACATTGTGTCTGCCTATTATCTGAAGTGTTTTTCCGGAATTCTAAGAACTGTCAGAAATCGATTGGAACGGTTAGGGAACTAATTCCGAAACGGGGAAGCAAAGCATGTCTAATAGGACATAATGGAAACAATCGTTACGAAGGACGGGGGGACCGTAGGGAATCAGTTAAACAAGGGATGAAGGTGAGGGGGATGAAGGGGGTGGAATCTGAGAGAGGGCAAGAAAGAGAGGAAGAAGAAAACCCTCAAGGAACAGAGAGAGAGGGCGGAGAAGGCGTGGCGTCTAATTGGGGCCTCCCGGCAGCACTAACACGGAGAGCGGGCAATCACACACCGACGCAACCACTACAAGGACGAGCCCGAGTGTGGGAACGGAGCGCAGGTGCGGGTTTCTTGAATCTGAAGAGAGGACACCTTGAGGAGTCTCCCACGCTACGGAGAGGGCACGTGCCCCAGTAGGGCGGGGGTGACTGGTGTCCTCACCCGTCCTCCCCCGTCCTCGCCCTCCTCTCCAACAATAAACCCTCCTCCAAGGTCCTTCCTTATATTATTATCACACAATGCTTAAACCGAGCTGATGCTCAGGGCAGGGCGAGTTGTCTTGCCTTGTTTCCTGGGTTCAGCGCGTGTTTACCTGAAAAGAACCAAGATAAATGTTAACACGAGGCCTATCGCTATGAAATAACCACCTAAGGGCACTTCCTTCCAGCATCCAGCTTTCCCTTCTTTATGGAAGCCATCAATCCCCATCAACACAACTACAAGCTTCTAGGATGGGTAGGTCAATCTTCAAAGTGTGGACACCTTTCCCCAAAATAGATTATTTCCAGCTAGTTTTTTGATCATCTAACTGGTACCTGGCATTTTGCTACAACGGAATAAATAATTTATCGTGAAGTTATCGATTGATAATTGGAGAGTAGTCTTGTTAAATTATTAAGGAAAGAAAAGTGATATGTATGTCAGCAAGGATATTCACTGCAAAAAAGTAAGCAATTGAAAAAAAAAACACAATGGAATCAAGAACCTTAGGTAATGTGAGGCGCCTTCGGATTTCCAGGCTCGAGAACATAGATAAATCATGAGCTGTTAGAATTGTTGTACAGGCGATCTTAGCTCAGAGGATAGAGCGTCAGACTGGGCCGGTGCGCCGCCTGTGCAACCAACCAGCCGGGGTTCGTATCAAAGTATTGTCAATACATTTTTAATTCTTTCTTCTTAGTCACTTTCAAGATTTTTAGTATCCGAGTCTCTACCTATATATTAGGTAGCGGAAGCATCATTTTCACTTTCGGGAAAAAACAAATTTTTGGTCTTCAAAATCAACATTTCCACTCGCATTTTACGTTTTAGACCATTCTGAACAACTTTGGTTCCGCGTGTGTGTGTGTGTGTGGGTGTGTGTGTGTGCGCGCGTGTGATTGTGTCTGTTGTGTGTTCGCAAATCCTTGTAGTAAGCTTATTTTCCACAGTTTTCATCCGATTTTCGATGAAATTTTCAGGGAATGTGCGAGTTAGGGTGTTGACCATCCCGTATCAGTTTCATTGTTCAAAATAATTACTCTCGATACTACGGTTCGATAAATTAACAAATTCAACTTATAAATTGATCAATAACGCACGATATCTTTGGAGCGGTTAGTCGTAGCAACTTGTGGTTAGTCTCATTCGATTCAGCATGCCTGAAAAACATACGGAAACACGCTTTACTAAGCAAATAATAGCAGATTTCTCGTATGTCCTCCTAAACTAGGCGTTTCAATCACAGTGAATTTACCTACGAAAGTACCGAGTTGGAATCACCTGAATTCATTCAACGAGACTGAGCAAACCGGGCTAATTCAGTTCCTTCCTTTTCGCTCCTCAAGTATCCTAAGCAGAGTTGGGCAGTATCTAGTTACCTGAGTATCTAGATACTGTTTAGGATACTTCAGATAAATTTGAGAAATTCTTGCCGAAAAAGGTGCCAAATCAGCCAATTATTATCAAATTAAGTGTATTGACCGTATAGTTACACGAATGAAATCGTGAAGGTGTAGTTACAGGGCTTGTAACTGTAATTGCGAGCGGTTACAGTTACCTGAACCTGCAAGTAACTGTATCTGTGCTTGTAGTTACAATTCGCCCAACTCTGATCCAAATTTCAGTAGTTCCACACCCTCAAATGCAAACCACAACAGTATCCATTCAACAACCGATTATACATCCTCATCGACCACACCGAATCTTCAGATAAGATTCACCCTGTTTCAGCAGAATGGGAATTCCCTGACGTTCTCAGATATATCGGGCGGATTCCATCACTCTCCCCAATTCAACGTCAGGATTGCGCTGTTGACGACCGATAAATAACAATTATTGTTATTTGTTGGTTGTCAACAGCACAAGACTGACGTTAACAGACAGTGAATAGAACGCTATCTCCTCCCACACGCGCATGTGAATAAACGGCCTCCAAATCGACAACGTGATTGTTTTCTGTTTTTGTATCTTCGAGCCCTAAACTACGCAAACGCACTTACAACTAATTTGTAACTCACTTAACCCATCTACCCAACCTCCATACTTTTTCCTTCCATTTAATGTATGATAATCAGACTAGAATGGAGTTTTTTTCCCCAAGGTTAGTACCTACTGAATGAACGTTGCAGAAAAAACTGAGATAGGTACTTGTTTTTCAAACAGCATTTTTATTGTTTCGTCATAATCGATTCAATTGAACAGTGAATTAAAATTATTAACAGTAATTTAAAAACAAAATGCTTACAGTCTACACGCAATCACAATTTCTTTCAGTTGCCTCGTGCCGACTATTGGTACCTTCTTTGTAATAGAGAGTTTTCGCAACGATGAGTCGTAGTCGAGTGGGAAGAGCTACGAATAGAAACGAAGCATTGCGCATGCGCACAAAATGCTAACGGTAGCAGTCCATAAGTTGTAGGAACAGAAAAATGGAGAATATAAAACTGTGGATTAGAGGATGGTACCAATCAGTTTAATCGATTCCAAATAAATACTCCACTCTGCGCATGTGCAATAGTAATAGTCCATCAAGCATCATTTTCTCACGCCCTGGTCGTTCTGTCCTGCTCAAATTTACCAGTCAACCCGATCTCATCAATAGTAGCACCTGCGCATGCACAAATGTGAAATAATTTGTAACAAGCTCAATTTCCACAGTTTTTGTCTGATTTTGATGAAATTTTCAGGGAATGTGCAGATTAGATTCTAGATGGTCCCCTATCAGTCTTATCATTTCAAAATGAATATATCACTCATTGCATGCGCAAACGTAAATTGCATCAAGCATACTGTAGTGGATTTAAATATGTTTTACTTGGCGTCGGTAGACCAAGTGGGACATTTATATTCTGATTATGCGGGTTTGTCCCCGTGTTATTCCTGTAAGGAATGTGGGCGTATCCGTCAAGGTCAGCTGTCTCGGCGGGGTGAACTGTGAGATAGTTCGTGTCGCAGCCGCGTGGAGCACTGGGCTCGCATAGTGGGTGCTGGGTTCGATCAGTTTGGTACTGAGCCGTTTTGTAATATTCCGGCCTAAGATTTATATCTGTAGGAGGAATATGTTGAGCTTGGTTGAGGTACTGAAAAGTATCCTTTGCTTTTTGCACATTTGGAGTGTATTTGACACTCGGATCGGCCGAGTAGGCTTGCGTCGAATATCGTGGGTACTCGGACAGCTTGGTCGAATCGTAATGATTGACTTCAGAGCGGGTCTGAAAGGTATCCTCGATCTTTTGTATAGGCGAGGCTTGATCGAACGTTTCTTTAACGAATACGTTGGGTGAGAAGGCGATCTCGTCGTGAGGATCGCGCCTTGCGCCGTCGCTGGGACCAGCGGATTCGCCGGGTAGCCTGTAGGGAGCGCTACGGGGGCTACGCGGCCCGGCTTCGCCGTCGTCTGCCTCCCCTTGCATGAGGAAATAAGACGGCCAACGTTCCATCGAAATAACCGAGTTGTTAGCTCATTTCGATGCCTCTATGTATAGAAATAGAGGGTTTGGGAGGTGGACTCGCTTGACAGAGCGTCTTTCCAATGCTCGTATGTCAGGGTCCTACCTCGTAGTCTTGAAAAAGACTTCCTTGGACGGTAAATTAGAGCGGATGAGCAGAGTAATTTACCGGCGTATCCCGGCGGTCGGTGACGAGCCTAATGCTACGAAACCCGGGTGATACGGCTCGGAACGTCCCTCGGGCGTACGATCTAAAGAGAATATCGATAGATGTACCGGGTGGCGTCCTGACAGATGAACTACGTTGGGCAATGAGCAGGATGAATAATCACTGGACTCGTAGATGCCAATGCGAGATCTGTGTGGAGAGAAGGTAGGCCTTGTAGAAAGCAGTAGGAAGCCGTTCTTGAGATGAACTCGGAATGCAGAAGGTTCGTCAGCGTAGAGCGTGTAGAAATCTTCGTACTTCGAGGTGTCGTCGTCGAGAGCGGAGAGTAGAATGAATTTCGGAGGCTCCGAGCGGGGTATTTATAGGGGGGTGGCCGCCTCCGCGGGGGTGGCCACTTTATGGTTAGTATGCAAATTAGTTTCTCAATTTCTCAGCTCATCTGGGCTGTCTTCCTGGTTGGTCCGCTTAATTTCGTTAATTCGACTGTGTTAATCTCATTGGCTCGCACATTGTTTTCTCAGTATCTGCGAGTATGATAGCTGAGCTGGTCCTCCGGGGTGCTTACGCGCGTCCGTCGCGGAGCCGACGACCTTGAGTTTAGCCGGGGACCTCGGGTGCTTTCTCTGCGTCAGTTGTTCAGACGGGGTCCCCGGGGTGGCTGCTGGACCAGAGGTGGTTGCTTGCCGCCTCTTGGTTGGTTCGCCTATTGTCTCTCGTGTAATCAGTGTTTCTGATTGGCGAGTAGGCTTGTTTGAATTGTCCTTGCTAGTTTTAGAGGACGTTTGATTTTCTGTTTGAGTTTTCAAGGCGACTTGGTTCGAGATACTTGTCGCATCTCTCTCGCCCAGTAAGTGTCTAGGGAGGTCGCCTTGTATGTTTTTAGTTAATATTTCACTTTGGAGAGAGAAATTCGTATTTTCTCTCTGGTGAAATATTTTGTTTGACGGAGTTGTAACTCGACGTCTTATAAATATTTTTGTGTTGTGCCTACCTCTTTTTGGTAGCCCTGAAAAGGGCTGTTGAAAAGAGGGGGTGGTTTTCACCACACATACTTTTGTTCCGCCCTAGTCGTCTGAAAAATACTCCATCTTAATTTACCATTTCCCTCAACCATAGGAACCAGCTATTCAATCATATAATTGAAAACATATCATTACCTATGCTTTATGTTACGGGTACAAGGAAGCAATGTGCTAAACCCAACTAGGGCGACTTTTTGGTTTGACCTCTTACGTAAAATTACATCAGACTGACCAGTTTTCATACATCTCAATTTCACATTTACTGTCAAAGAATCGGATTCTGCACCTTTAAAAAACCCCGGCTGCAAATTTTTAGCCTAAAACTGCAAATGGTTTGGACCAAAAACTGCTAGAAATAAAATCATTCAACTTCACAGGAAAGCGACGTGAAGCCTAAACTTTCTTTACACAGGGATTTTGGCCAAATAAAATCTTGGTTTACGTATTACACCTGTTTGGAAAGTAGAATTACGTGTTTAATGGAATAGGAAGTAAGGGGTGGGGAATTTTACTGCGTGATGTTTTGAGGTAAATTGAGAGCTTTTCAACGAGTGGTTAACGATATTCTTGGAATGAAAACTAACGGAGTTAACGGAGAAAGCGGAGTTAACTTCCCTAGCATCGGAGCGGTTTGTACATGAAGATTTGTTTTTTGTTTATACTTTATATATATCAGAAAAAAAAAACGAGACAGAAATTTTGGTTGACCCCCTCGCAAAAGATATTCATGCCAAAATGTACTAGCCATTAGAGTCAAATCAAATTGTCGTGTCTGTTCGATTAATACGTAACACGTAGTAGCGATTATTCATGTTCAACTCGAAATGTCAATGTCAACATCCTTCGGTACATCATCAAGACTGAAATAGCATCAGATTGTGGGATCCACATAATTCTTATCGACCGTGTTATTAATAATTGTTTATAAGAGTTTTTAATTTTCAGATAAATTGCGTTTGTTTTAATTTCTTTGTTACGTCAATTCTACGGAGTTTTTAGTTTCCCCTCTGGTTCGCGTCGGCTCTTCCTTCCCAGCATTTCCGATGAGTCAAGACCTTGTGGACAGGAAGGACAAAAACAATAATAATAACGCAAATCCTCAACTCAGCGCCGGAGTGAGATAAGATTCGATAGGTAAATACGCGCGAACGGCTCTCGGAAAAGGCGCGTGACTCAAGACGCCGGTGAGTCACCCACGTTGAGGCCGGTCATCACACGGACCACAAACACACGATGACGTCAGTACATATCGGAGTCTATGGGAAGGTCCCTTGCGCACGACCTGCGGCGTTTTCCATCGCTAATGAGATGTCTCATTTCAAGTTGTCTCAAACCGTACTGGTTGAGTAGCCCAAAACTAATGACTGGACTTTAACATCCCCTGACAACCGAGTCAGAGATGAGAGATTGACAGTTTAGATTATCGCCGTTACTTAAGATTATCTCCAAATAATAGGAATAAGGTGCATCACGTTAGGAAATTACGAATGAATTTATTAGAATGTGGTAAATAATGGGAACAAAAGCTTAGTTAAAAGTAATCAACTCATGGGGAAGTACTATTAGTATTGCAAAGGGTTTCGATGGAAGTAGATACCTAACATCTCCCCCCTAGAAATGTTCATAATGTTCATTTATGATCGTCTTCTTCCGTTAAATGCTGACTCCCCCTCCTCATTTGATTTACAGATCGCCGGTCCAATTTTTACCAAGTAATGTAAATTTCCTAGTTTTTCAACAATCTTGCCGAAACGCCATTTTTCTCTGTTTCCGTTTTTAAACCTTATGACCAAATTTTCTCCAAATTTGAAACTCATCTGGTTTGGTAATGGTTCGGTGTTGGTTCCAGTGTCACTTTCCTTTCCTGTCTGTAGATCTAACCTTAATCGAAGTCTTCTTCCTAAGAACGATTCAGCTGGTGACAACCTGTAACTGTGCATGAATTGTTCTTCGATATGCCTCCAGTAAAATTGCAAGTCCTCTTGCTACAGTTCAACTAGAGTCAATTTCAATCTTCAAACTGTTCTTTACCGTTTGCTTTTCCGCCTGACTGTTTGTAGCTGGAAAATTCGGAGCAGCAAATTTCTGTCGTCTTCGTTGTTGATCACAAAAATCCTGTAATTCCTGGCTCTTGAAATATGTTGCATTGTCTGAAACAGAAGTCAAGCAAACGGATGAAGAGGAAAATCATATCATAGTTTCAAAAGAAAGTACGGAGTTTCAAAAGAAAGTACGGCAACGTTGAGGAATGTCGAGCTGGGAGGGAGGGAGATAGTGGATGTGTTGAGAATAGGTTTCAACCAATTGCTTCAACCAATAAGTCTTAGGGGTCGCCACTAAATCATTACTCCTATTTTTTGCCCTTCTACGCACTCTAGCATTGCTCGAAGAGGGTGAATCGGATTTTAAAAGGGTGAATTTGATTTGTAAACGGGCGAAATTGCTTTGAAACACTATGTAGATACAATACCCATAACTTTTGAATTACTTACCTACAGAAATAACTGTAGCTAGTGGCTAACACTGTAAGTACTAATGACTTTATTTTAATTTTATTTAATGAACCTATGGTATTCCAAGGAGATGAGCATGCGTAACGAAAATTGCATATTGTTATCACAAGCTTCCATATTATTTCATCTATTATATCTCATGTTCGTTCCCACAAACCACAAACTCGTGATGACGTCAGCCCAAACCGTACGTTTTCTTGAGTGGCCCAAAACTAATGACCGAACAACCGACTCAGACATGAGATAATGAGCATTATTAGATATTTGGTTTTACCTGACTCATAAAATCAAATTTAATCAAATCTTCATTGTTTCAGGTCTTACATCTAGATACAACAAACTTTTGAATGACTTACCTACAGCAACACTATAGCGAGCAAACTGTTGAACTATTCACTCCAAATTTAATTTTATATGATGAACTCATGGGAATTAAAAGGAGTTCAGCATGCGTTAATACAAATACAAAAAATGGTAATCACAAGCTTCCATAATATTAGCTGTGTTCCAAGCACCCGTCTGAGTTCATGAACTCAGACGGGTTCCACGAGTTCACAAAACTTTTAGGTTCAAGAACCCGTCGCTGGGAACACTATAGTTCACCTGACACCAACCAGCGTCGTCTTTAGTAACGTGAAAACCTCGTCATCGAAATCCTTTGAGCCATTTTGAAGGAAAGGCCAAAAGTGCAAAACCGGCATTTTCAACTATTTCTGAAGGTTATTTGCTAGTTTAGTTGCCACCTTCAGAGTATTTCCCCAGGTATGAAGGGTATGAGATATCATCCCTACCCAAAAGAAGAGTAACTGTTGAAAATTTCGTCAAAATCCCTCGAGCTATTATTGAGAAAAGGCTACAAAAAAAGTGCTAAACACGACGTTTTTTCAAGTAAGGTAGGGTTGGCCAAGTGCGTACGATAAAAATATAAGTTTCAATTGCCTGCCAATTACCAACTAGGTACCCTTAAACAAATATTTTCTATCCATGTGTAGACAGCTGATAAAAGAAAACTGGCGGTAATAATTATTAGATGAAGCAAATTGAAAAAGAGTTGTGAAAAACGATAACACAACAAGCATCAAGCAGGCTAATGCATTAGCTAAAGGCGTAAAGGTTTGCGGTGAAATGAATTTTCGGAAGGTTCAGAAAGGTTTCCTTCAGTTCGAGTTCTCAACTCTATCCTCGAGCAGGTCTGAAAAGTTCATGAACTCACTGAACTCAGTTCATGAACCCGACGCGGTGGGAACACCTTAGCGAGTGTTGAGTTCCTGAACTCAAAACGCTTGAACACAATTCGCGCATAAGGTTCGGCGCCGAACCAGTTCCGAAAAGTTCGTGAACTCGCGGTGCTTGGAACACAGCTAGTATTTCATAATAGGCATATCTCATCGTTTGGTGAAACTATATAATGATAAATGGTTGGACTATGACATCGCCAGGCAACGAACTCAGGAATGAATTACTATGAATTCGGAACTTCTTGGAATACCCAGGGGTTCATTAAATAATTTTAAAATTGGAGTGAATAGTAAATACAGTGGTGTAGCGACTTTCTACAGTTATTAATACCTGATTTTATTAATATGATCGGGGAGTGGTATGGAAATAATCGATATCATGGTTAATTTATTCAATATATTCTGATCATTAACTCAATATTAGTAGGTATGCGCAACGGGCAGTGGGAGTTTTTTCTACCAATAGGCGAAAGAACACTGAATGAATGAGTGAAAACAATGTTTATTTACATGATAAACATGGAAAATTGTTGACAAGCACTGGCAAGGATTGAACCTTCTGCCTGAAGTCAATTATTATATCGTTCAACATTAAAAAATAGATAAATAAAAAATACTGAAATAAAATAATTTTAAAAAAGTAAAATAAAATGAAAAAATACTGAAGAGCGTAATCACTCCGTGTGGGATGGTATTGTGTGCCAATGGGTAACCCACGAGGTGGGCACATCACTTTTTTTTTGGAATTAAGTTTTTTCTCTAATTGAATTGATCACCAAGATATTTTCCATAACTATATGCCTGTCTAACAAAAAAGAAAAATACAATCCAATTATTTCCATTAAGATGTTGATTTAAAGTTCTAGATTCTAAATAACTTGCTCGGAATGGACGTACGTAAAAAATTATGCATGTCTTCTTTGTCTTCATAATCACAGAGAGAACACCACCATCATCCTTCCTCCAGCATTTCCTTTTCTCTCCACTGACAGGAGTAAAATTTAACTTTAACATCCCAGATGTACGAGTACATCATAATCATCTATATACTGTCCGTGGCAATATCATCGTTAACATTATAAATTACAGTATCATATAACTATATGTAAAACAGTAGATCGCTTGTTAATGCGTGTATGAAAGAACACTGTAAATAAGTGTAATTTTCCCAAAAAATATATCGGTCCGCCTGAATAAAATGAAATCGTGGAAGAAAAGGTGGTGGAAATTGAGGGTGCAATAAAAGAAGTTGAGTTCGATGTGAATAGAGACTATTCAAGTCTATCTTGGTCCTTATAAATAGTTGTGTATAAAAATATGAATTATGAAATGGGAAGGGTCTAACAATTTCCATAATGAATGTAGACATTTGGTACTGTCAATAGGGACGCAACCAATCACGAAACAGAATCATAGCAAAAGCTATAGAAAGGCGTTCACTTAATAGTTTTTTGTGGATTATCTGTTACCGGCATCTGCCCAAGAGGGAGATAATGCCTCCTTCCTTCTATCGAGGAGCGGATTCCTTATTGAGGCCCACCTTGACATTTGGAAGGTAAGCAACGCAAGGGTGGTACAGCGCGAGCGTGGGAAAGCTTGACAGCTGGCCACGTGTGGCCCACGTGGTGTGACCCCAGGTCCTAGGATAATACCTTTCAGGTCGGGCCCTTTTTTTAAAAGCCAACACTTCTCGGCCGCCCAATTAAACAGTACGAGTGGTGTTAATGGCTCAGCCTTTGTGTACAAACTTGTACATCGCCATCGTGCGCGTTCATTAATAATACTACCAGCTGCACTGTTACATTCACCTTACGTAGATACCTTTATACACCTTTAAATCAAAAGGAGCCCCCAACAGGTACATCAGTTTTACATCGTAGTTCATAATTATGAATAAAATTTATAAGAGAAGATTTATTCTTCCCCTCTAGGAATCCAATATCAGTGACTAATCCGATCAAATAATTACAATAATTCACTGATTGCCTAATTTGGCATCATGCCAAATGTCTACAATAATTATTTCAAATAATAACTTACGCACCTACATACCTATTAAAATATTTATGATAGTAAAGCGATTAGAGCTCAATTTAGCTTAATCATTAGACTAGTATTACATCTTTAAATTTAATGGAAGAATTCAAACGGGAAAAGCATGATTTGGAAACACACAAAATGTTTGGGATATTTGTTGATTAAGTACTTCCTTAGCTTGGAGAATGAATTTCAAAATGAAAAGCACTGGTTAAAGTTCAATTTGACCATGGAATTATATATTGTGTAATTCAACATTGTTTACGCGGTTTGAGGAAGTAATAAATTATTGAAGAGTACAAAAAATTAATGTGACCATTCCAGAATGAATATGGACACTGATTGGTCATTAATTTCAATAATGGAGTAATGCAATCCCCAAAATCTTCGGATCTTCGGATTCTGTTTGTTGTGATCTTCAACCTGTTTTGTCCATGGCTCCAGCCATTTAAGATTCGAATTTAGCGCGATAATTCCAATATTCTAGATTTATATAACGATTTCCACTCTGCTATTCCATTGATAGGAGATAGCAACCTACTAATAAGTTAACTACTCGTTGGAAATCCCCATTTAGCATTAGAACTTCTTCAATGAAAATTTCCCTCTCTTCTGTTTCTCTCCCATTAAATCATCTCTTGCATTTTTATTCAAACTGTATACTCAATATTAATCTGTTTCTATTTAATCCACGATGTTGGAGTTCGGCTTTTAATTTCCCACTTTTTAATCAGAGAAAATGTCAAAGTCGGGAACAATGAGGCTGATCCTGATGGTTTCTAATTTTTAACAGGGCGGGGAAGCTTCTTAACGGGGCTTGAAAGATGATTATAACCCTGTTGATACCCGGGTGGATTAGTTTATTATTGATTTACGATGAAGGTGGTAATCGATTAATCAGGGTAGACCAATGCGTTGTGGTGAATAAATCACTCAACTTTCATAGGAAACTTAATTTTAGAAAAACAGGGTCCCCGCTGGAGGGATCCCAGATCACCTTTTCTTTCACCTTAAGCTTCTGCTAAAAACATCGGAGGAACGTGGGACCAGCTCCATTTCAAATTTCAGCTTCATGGGTTGAATAGCAAAGGAATTAAAGGACCCCCTAAACGGTCAGTCTGGTTGATCAAAAGATTGTACGAACAGATTGAAGCTCACTTCAATCTGTTCGTCAATCATGTCTTCAGTCGTTTGAATCAGTTTCGTCTAGCTGTTCGACTTGTGAAGTGTGACGACTAGCACGTGTGATGACTGCTGCAGTGTTCTGCTGAAACAATGGGTTCCAACCAGGATTTGGCCATGCTTTTACTGTCTGTAGCTGCCCTCCAGAAGAAAAAGGATCAAAAGAAAAAGAAGAGGAAAAGGCGGTGGTCAAAAGAGTGGCACAAAATGAGACACCGTTTCAGTCATGAACATCTTCTCAGCATTCTGCGCGATACGGAGCCAGATGATTACAAGAACTTTCTGAGAATGAACGATGAAAGTTTTGACAAGCTGTTGGAGTTAGTACGACCAAAAATTGAGATGGTTGACGGAAGGCGAGAGCGACGAGGGTTCCGAAATCGTTGGTGCCGAGCGCGTGACAGAGGGAAAGATTGTTTAAAACGCTCCTAGACGCTCAAACCCCCTCTTCAGTCATTGACGTGAATCAAACTTTTAATCAATCTCGTCATCCATTGACTCAATCATCAAACGTGCTTATAGACGCTCAATCTTGGCTGTTTCAGTCGATTGATCAACCACTTTTGATCAAAATACTGACCGTTTAGGGGGTCCTTAACTTTGAAGCTAACTCAGCTGATCTGGGGCTCTAAACTTCATGATTCGTTCCTAGACGTCCCAAGAGCCATTTCAAATTTCAGTTTCATAGGTTGAATAGTAACGAAATTAACTTCGGAGCTTACTCAGCTGATCTAGGTGGCTCTAGATTTCACGATACGTTCCTAGACGTCCCAAGAGCCCTTCATTTCAAATTTCAGCTTCATAGGTTGAATAGCAAAGAACTTAGCTCCGGATCTCACTCATCAGATCTGGGGCGCTAGACTTCATGATCCGTTTCTATTATACGCTCCTAGGGTTCCTCGTTTAAAATTTCAGCTTCATAGGTTGAATTTAGCAAAGTAATTAAGATATGCCGCTACTTTATTCTGTTTGTTTTGGTGACAACATTTTGTGACATTTTACTCTTTTAGGTCCCGGTAAAAGCGAGTTCCACGCTAAAAAAAAAGAAAAAAAAATTAATGAAATTAATAAGGAAAATTTTTATTTTAATATGGGACCATCCAGGATGTAGTCCGCATGTTCCCTGAAATTACGGCTGTTGCAAGGACCGTAACAAGAATATTTCGTTCACGCATGCGCAGAACGTACCGCTAATGCAATTATGATGATTTTATGGGACCTCAAGGGACCTTACCCACATCATCCCTGAAAATCTGACCGAAATCCGTTCAACATTGACCGAGTTATGACCGTCACAAGGAATTCACGTTAGCGCCTGTGCAGAAGCTACCGTTGATTCGATCATTATGAAGTTGATAGGAGACCATCTAGAGCTTAACCCGCACGATCCCTGAAAATTTGGTTGAAATCGGATAAAAATTGTGGAATTTATGGCTGTTACAAGGAAATGTGGACGGACAGACAGACAGACAGACAGACAGACACGGTACCAAATTTGTTCAGGAGGCTCTGAAACGCAAAATGCGAGTAGAAATTTTGATTTTGGAGCAAATAAAATTTTTTCGTTTCGAAGGTGAAAACAAAGCTTCCGCTGCCTTGCAGTCTCGGAAGCAAAAAAAAAAAAAAAAAGGATAATCCCGAGAATGAGCAGTTGAAGAACAAGTTGAGCAGAGAGAAACTGTTAGAATAAGGTATAAATGAACCATCATCAACAACAACATGCCTATGAATGTGATACGAGCGGCTGCGTGGTGGACAGAGTTGTTTTCATTGCCGACAGGACATAGGTAGTGGTGCGTTTGCAGATAGGAGGGCAACAGCCCAGTTTGCTGAAATCGGAGCAATAGCCGTCTATCTTATTTATTCAAAGGGTAAAAGGTGTTTCGTTTTACTTCTTCGTGAAAACACCGTTGACGGCGGTTTTTGAGACCTTGTGACGCTCAAGTGGCACATGTTGGATCGACTCATATTTCCCTTCCCTGTTCTGAACGCAAGTCTCTGAGAGGTTTTTTCTTCCTCCAGATTTTTTTCTTTTTTTCCGCCTCGACGTTTCAAATACGGAGGCCGCCGTTTAAACGACGCTAGACATGTTGTGTTACGAAAGGCTGGAATATAACGAAAAAAACCCGCTGACGAGGAAAAAAAGCTAGGCCAGAAATAAGCACGAGACAAGGACGTTATGCCCACATGTGCGGGCGCATGTGTGGGAGTAGCGTGCCCCGTTCTCACGCTACGTCACACATGTCTGCGGGAGCCCCGACGACAAGTGTGGAATGTGTATCGTATCCGGTTGTAAGGGGGCTAACAACTTAATGTGCCTCGTAATTACACATATGGTTACCTTTTTTTCTTGGACGCTCAATGGGTTTAAAGCTAATAGATCGCAAGTGTGACAACTGATGGAGAGTTGTGAGGACAGCTACAATGAATTGAGATCGATAGGAACAATCAAGTACGTAAAAGTAAAATTGGGGAGGTGCTATTGATACTCAAGTACGACTCACTTTGCTTTGGGGGATTTCAAATCCTGTTAGCGCAGTACAAGGGACATATCTATACTATCTGGAACTGTTTTCTAACAGCAGATATGCAGTGACTAAAAACGCTGCAATTCGTCATTTGATTATTGCGAATGGTGCCACCAACACTTCCTCCTCTTTTGCCTATCATTCGATATAAATCTATTATCCTTTTTCAGCGCCTATAATTCAAAACACAACAAGCCCAATCAATGAATAACTACAAATTCATAAACCATGAAAAATAGGTTCAATCTAACACATAAAAATACGAAAATTAATGAATAACAACATACTTAGATGACGTTACGGAGTGCCATAACAAATCACTCTCACATCGCAGAAACCAAGCATCAAGAGTCGCACCGAGAACCTACTAAAACAGGTTGTTCAACTACTACCTTGTACCCAAGCATGCTAAGAATAGTAACTTCATACCTATAAAGAATAAACAACAACCAACCAATATTCACCATCTTAATGAAGCAATTAGAAAACCAGTCTTCTGAAGAATTAAAAAAAAAAAAAGTTCCAGTCATGCAGTATGACCGTAAGAGCGAATTTTCGGTTATTATCGTATTGCATAATGTTAAGTTGTTTTGAAATTTGAGCTTTTTGAGTGCAAGGGAATCGTTACCTATTAATGTTATGGCCAAAAACGTATTCTAAATAAAAATCTACCATTCAACAAGAGATTTTGGATTTTAGATTTTTTGCAATTTTTATCGATTTTGAAGCAAATTTTATTGACATTAAAGTAAATTTTTCAGCATTAGTAATTTTGTACATGCATATCTTAATGTTCTATTTTATAGTTGATGAACTCAATTGATTGATTGAGTGATCAATTATAGTAGCTTAAATATTTGATGTAGGTTGTGTAGGCAGAAAATTGTGAGAAGCTAGAAGAGCTTTAGAGGGGGTCGGATGTAAGTAGGCGAGTAGTCCTGATTGCGGCCGATCATCAATGGAAAGGAACATACCGTCCTAACTGAGGTTAGAACTAAATCTCATTTCCAAGTTAACCATTGATGAAGACTTCAACGGTATGGCCATTATCAATAACAAACGATAACTCATTTCATCCATTTCTATAATGCTTGAAATCATCCCTTCACACTGTTAAACCCATATTGAGTAATTCTTCACCTCCTTTTATATCATCTGACTAGCTATAATCCCTCTTCACTTTGCTTGCACTTAATTGGTTGTACCTCCTGCGCCCTTTCCTTTCTCTCGAACAATGGGATTCAATCTCCATTCACTCGAGACTGTTTAAGCTGTGTCCTTTTTATTGTGTGTTCACTTATTGGTTTTTACTGATGATAGCATAATTGTTGAAATTAGGTAAACATTGTAACTTTTTAGGTTTCCACAACTTCATCGCAAGTGATTTAGTTCGTATCAATTATAGTAGCTTAAATATTTGATGTAGGTTGTGTAGGCAGAAAATTGTGAGAAGCTAGAAGAGCTTTGGAGAGGGTCGGATGTAGTAAGTAGGCGAGTAGTCCTGATTGCGGCCGATCATCAATGGAAAGGAACATACCGTCCTAACTGAGGTTAGAAGTAAATCTCATCTCCAAGTTAATCATTGATGAAGAAAAGGACACGACCATTCCCTCAACCAGGATTGGTTGAACTGAGTTCTAATTGACTGTTGTCTTGCTAAATATAATGCATTCTGTCTTAGCAAGGTTGAGCTCAATGCCATTACCAGGAACCTATCTGACACTTCTCCCAGGTATTAAAATAATAAAGGACTCAGCCAGACAGTCAACTAAAAAAACTTATGTTTTGTTACTTATGATGGCATAACCGTCGAAATCGATTTAACGTCGTATCTCTTTATTTTTCTTGGAAATAGACTACGTTTTGAAATGGGCTTCCACAACTTCGTCGCGAGTTATTTAGTTGGTATCAATTATAGTAGCTTAAATATTTGCTGTTGGTTGTGTAGGCAGAAAATTGTGAGGAGCTAGAAGAGCTTTGGAGGGGGTCGGATGTAGTAAGTAGGCGAGTAGTCCTGATTGCGGCCGATCATCACTGGAAAGGGACCTGAAGATCGACAGGACGAGGTGGGGAGGGGGAATATGAGAAGAGGAGCGCACGTGTTCTCAGCTTGGAATCATCCCTTCACACTGTTGAAATCATATTGAATAATTCTTCCCCTCCTTTCACATCATCTGACTTTAACGGTTTAACAACTGTTTGTTACTGATGATGGTATAACCGTTGAAATCGATTGAACATTATAACTCTTAATTTTTTCGTGAAAATATACTTTTTTTCACTAACTTCCGTTTTGAAATGGGTATCCACAATTTCGTCGCGAGTGTTTTAGTTCGTATCAATTATAGTAGCTTAAATATTTGATGGAGGTTGTGTAGGCAGAAAATTGTGAGGAGCTAGAAGAGCTTTGGAGGGGGTCGGATGTAGTAAGTAGGCGAGTAGTCCTGATTGCGGCCGATCATCACTGGAAAGGGACCTGAAGATGGTGAGGATGGGGTGGGGAGGGGGAATACGAGAAGAGGAGCGCACGTGTTCACAGGGAGAAACACGAGAGAGACGAAGACGGGGGAAGCGAGAGGGAAGAGAATTTCTTGAAGAGAAAAGAGAAGGCAGGTGTCTGACCAGGAACCTTCCCACGGTCGGGTTGTCTTTTCTTAATGGCCAACCTAATCATTCTTCCCCTCCGCGCAAGTAGCGCGTATTATCATATTATCTCCTTCTCTCTCCCTCGTCGACCTCCGCTCTCGCTCCGTCGCTCCTGTCGCAATCCGAGCGGTTTAAAGAGACCTCGCTCGCGATGCAGAGGCTCCTCGCTCTTCCACATGCAGATTTTCTTTTCACGCTCTTTTCTGTTTTTAACTCATGCTCCTTCATGATGATCCTTAGCTATGAAGGACTATAAAAACAGGATGCACTGACCTCGCTGGGGTACAAGTCAAGGTTGAAATTGAAACGAACTAAATCTCTCGCGAAGAAGTTGTTGAAACCCCTTTCAAAAGGGAAGTTAGTGAAAAAGCGTTGTCAATTTCCACAAAAAATTAAGAGTTACAATGTTAAATCGATTTCGACGTTTTGGCCATCATCAGTAACAAGCAATAGCTGAAGACACATTAGAAAGGACACAGGTTTTATAGTAGTAGTAAGAGAAAGGAAAGGGGGCAGGAGGTACAACCAATTAAGCGCAAGCAAAGTAGATGGGGATTATAGCTAATCAGATGAAGTGAAAGGAGGGAAGAATTACTGGTTTCAACAGTTTGAAGGGATAATTCCAAGCTTTACAGAAATGGACATTTACCAGAAACATCTTAAGTAATCCAATCATAGGTACAATTTTAATATGACAGACAGTTTGTAGAATTTCTTCATTTTTGTCCAAAGGAGGATGTTGAAAAACTCGAAATTATTAAAAGTGGCAGATCTGGCAAATGTTTAAACGAGGATATCCCTCAATATTAGTAATTCTTTCCCTCCTTTCATTTCATCTGATTAGCTGAATCCCCCTTCACTTCCTGCCCCCTTTCCTTTCTCTCGACCAATGGGATTCAATCACCCTTCACCTGTGACGATATAAGCTGTGTCCTTTCTAAAGTGTGTTCAGTAATTGTTTGTTACTGATGATGGCCTCACCGTCGAAATCGATTTATCATTGTTACCCATTATTTTTTGTGGAAATGGACAACGTTTTTTCAGCAACTTCCGTTTTGGAATTGAAACATTGCCAAACGTCGCAGTGTTTCGACTAATATGTTTCAGGTGGAAAAAAGCCAAGATAAAAGTTTTCGAAAAAAACTTCTTCAGCATCCAGGGTGGTAAGTAATTGCCTGAATTCAATTCAATTCAATTTTATTGTATAACCCGTAGGTATTACAAGAAGTTCCTTAAATACCTACATATATTAAAAAATAGCACATGATATCTTGCCTTCATTTCTGCCTCAACAAACAATGTTAGACTTTTACGTATGATGTATCAAATAATTAATTATATAGGTCTACATAATTTACGTATAATAATTGAGCACTGCATAGTTAAAATAGATCACAATCAATAATGCCTACACTCTACTGCCAAATTTCAATAATAATCCCGAGTCATTGCCAAAATTTCCAAAGCGGTGTTGATGTTCGTTCTATCTCTTGTAGATTTTCATCTTCATCCTGACCTGTTTTCTGGAAATGTTGGGAGGGGACGGAGGAGGAGTATTCATATTAATCTCCACTTCTGACCCAATAGATGTAAAATCCTCCAACGTACTTCGTCCATAGTGAATGATAAGTTTTGTTCCATCAACCAGTAGTTCATCTCCAATCAAGGCGGCATGCTTCCCGTCTTTAATTGCTTGAAACAACTTGGGCAATAGATGCTAGTAACGGTCTCAAATCGAATATGTTTACTAACCCTCTCTGGGTAACTCTGTGCCCACACTTGAACGCACTACATAGAAAACTACTGTGCGGACCCCCTACGGACATTATTCCGCTGAAATCAAAAATTTAATTTTTCTCCTTCTCCTGATCATCTTTTTGGACTGAAATGATTTCCCCGAAGGTTTTAAAGAATAATATTCGCAACTTTTGAATATTCATTTTTAATTTCTATCTCTTCTTATCAGAAAATGGATATTGAAAACCAGTGGTATAAAGTTGTTAATGTAAAAAACATTTGAGTACCGGTTTGTCAAGTCTCGAAACTAGAAGCATTCATTACAGAATTTAATGCAGAGTTAGAAATTTTTAACCCGTTTATTCCGTAAACCTCAGAAAATATTGAGTTTTTTCAATTTTCGGTAGCAATTTGCATAATTTGAAACACTGAGTTTTTATTTAAAAATGGCCATGATACTTAAAAGCCGAGTGAAATACGGATATTTACACCTTCCCAGTTTCTAAAGATAACACGAAGTTGAATATTCTCTGGGTTTTAATAGAAATAATGCAAAATTAACATGCATTTGACCAAAATCAACTTATTATATTTAGCTGACTTCATCAATAAAACGATTAGGACTCAAAATGATTTTTTAACATGGAATCATGTTTTAGCGATGGATCCCCCGCCGAAAAGTGAGACAAAAGTGAGATGAAAGTAGAGCCAATAATTGTGATGATTTCCGCTTACAACCGAATCGTTGCTAGGGATATGATACTTTCATCCCACAAAATTCGTTGACCATTCGTTCGAAAGCTCTCGATTTATCCAACCATACTACTGCGAAGTGCGTGGCCAACAAGATGAGTTATTAGCATGGTTATATGAATAATTGTTTACACACAGGTGATCATTCTCAATTATTGATATTGTGAACATGATTGCAACCGCTTGTTAATTTCTGATGATTTAATTGAGCTGGTGTTTCGATTATGTGATTCATAGCAGGTGATCCGAATATTGCGAGAACGGTTTGATTTGTGAAGCGGTGGTTAAATCATTTTAATAGGTAATTTCTATACTTTACACTATAGGAAGCTGTAATGTCGTATGTAGCCTCTTTAGCCTCTTTCTAAGTGAATGTTTACTCGCGAGTTTCTATTAGGAGATCATCATCTCACAAGAGCTCAATCGTCGTGATCATTTCTATAATAAAGTGAATGTTTACTCGCGAGTTTCTATTAGGAGATCATCATTTCACAAGAGCTCAATCGTCGTGATCATTTCTATAATAAAGTGAGAGCGAGGAGCTAAAACATGATTCCATGTTTTTTACATTTTAGCAGTAAGGCTCAAAGTAATAACATCCGGGGGGGTCCAGAGGGGCTTCTCTCTATTTATATTATTTCTATTAGTTTCCGATGAGCGTTAGGGTAATAGAACTGCAATATTCATTACTATCGATTTTCATGGTTTCAGAATTTTTTCCACCAAAACCATCAGGCACGAAACTGTGCGTCGCTCCTGTCGCAATCCGAGCGGTTTAAAGTTACCTCGCGCGCAATGCAGAGGCTCCTCGCTCTTCCATATGCAGATTTTCTTCTCACGCTCTTTCCTGTTTTTAACTCGTAGTCCTTCATGATGATCCTTACCTGTGGAGGACTATAAAACAGGGTGTACTGACCTCGGGAAGACTGAGGGCTGGGATGCAAGTCAAGGTTCAAACTGATACATAGCCAAACGTCGCGTCGTTTACTTTTGAAAACTTACTTTAATCTACTGATCGCGTTTGGAGTATGTACAAGCCCTTATCACTTTGGTTAAGGAGTCTGTAGCTTAAACTGTTTATTCGTATCCAACGAGGTTGTTATTTGATAGACAGACTCCCTGGGAAATTAAGAGACGATTGAAATGACGGGCTCTTTCCTAATCAGTTGAGTGAGCTCAATTCTCTCTTGTTCTTCCTAGGAATACGTTCAGTGAAGACATATCAATGTACCGATGTATCTGCATGCAGTGTAGATACTCGTTTGCGCATGCGATGTTTCTTGTTCAGGTTTGCGCAATAACGGCTTCTGTTTTGGTTGATTTTTTTCACTTTCATTTCAAATTTAAGTATAGGTTGAATAGAAAAGAACCCAGCTGATCTAGGATGGATTCTTCATAGGTGGAATAGCAGAGCTCCGGTAAACCAGTGTTAACTGTAATTCTAGCCTTCTTGTATATATCATTCTTAAGTATCACTGTTTTGCGTCGTTGTTACGTGTCATTGTTTTGTGTTATTTCGGAAGAAAAATTAACTTACTGTAGGTACCAAGTTTTTGGATGCACTATTGTAGGTTCAAGACTCCAACTAATAAAATTTTAGTTGGAATTTCAAAAATCGATCCTGTCGATTTCGGCGTTATTCAACATACGCCCCTTAAAATCCACCCACATCACAGCGGTATGATATATGATGACCGAATTCAAACGATTTTTATGCTATGAAGCTCACGAAGTAAGGGGATGCAAACGTCACACTTGACTTGGAAGATTCTGTCTCCACTTTCCAGTTGTTTGCTCAACGTTATCACGTGACAATATTCGCTCGCGTGCTGCCACGAGATGCAACAATTACGACGTTAATTCCCAGGCAGTTCCCCGCTTCTAAATTTCTTCCCCCGTCCGGATGGCGCGAATTTGGTCCGTTCCAAGTATCACGACATCAGTCCTTTAGCCTCCGCTACGAGCAGATCCTAGAACTGCTACGCACGGCCTTTCACGCGAAAAACACCACGAGGGGGGCAGGAAGAGACCAATTGCCGACTTGGTATAGGACATAGGAGAATAGAATCTTCCATTTATAAATATCTGGATGATTTAATGTCAATATGTGCTATATCCATTGTGCATTTTGTGTTGAACCTATTGATTAAGTCGAAAGTGATCGTTATCGTAATGAACTATAAAAAAACATTTGAGCCTCAACATGTTATCAACGGATCAGAATAACATATCTATTTTGATCTTCCATTTTAATGAATGTCGACTCTTTCTCGACACATGAATGTTTGGTACTCTAGTGACGTCATTCCCCTCCCCGCCCGTTGGTACGCTTGTGTCGCACCCATTTCCCCACTTTTTAGCTCCTGGGGCCATTCCAAATTTTCGTCCGACACTAAAAAAAAGTGACCCTTATTTCTGCTTACAACGGAGCCTTCCTAGGGAAAAGAAACTCAATTAGTTTTCATCTGATAGAACTAATAGATTTTTTTTTTTTTTTTTTTTTTTTTTTTTTTTTTTTTTTTTTTAAGGCTTTAAGCCGCACCTCAACCAGAAGGGTCATTAGCGGCACATCTGATAGAAATGGTTTACCATTTGCTGGAAAGATTTCAATTTATGCTAGAATCTTACGTTAACCAGTAAAAAATAAAATTGAGATTTGGTAATAACCTGGCGTATTACTTGTTTCATTATACGATAGAACAATGATGGCAAATGTTGTACTAGGATATTTTTTCTGGTTCTGTTTGATTACCTAGTGTGACGAATGAGCAGTACTCTCTCTTGATCACCCGAGAAAGATGAAATTTGACAAGGAGCCTCTCTCTTGGATATATAGAGACGGATAAAATCAAGGGCTCTAACCTGATCACCTGAATGAGCTTAATTCTGCCCTGTTCGCCATGGGATGTTGAAAATTGATAAGGAGCCTCTCTCTCTGGGATATCTAGAGACGAATGAAATGACGGACTTCGTCCTGATCAGCTTAGTGAGCTAATTCTCTCCTGAAAACCATGGCATATTAACATTTGACAAGGCTCTCTCTGGGATATCTAGAGACAAATGAAATCAAGGGCTCCAGCCTGGTCACCCGAATGAGCTAAATTCTGCCCTGTTCGTCCTGGGATGTTGAAAATTGATAAGGAGCCTCTCTCTCTGGGATATCTAGAGACGAATAAAATCAAGGGCTCCACCCTGATCATCCAAATGAGCTAAATTCTGCCCTGTTCGCCTTGGGATGTTGAAAATTGATAAGGATCCTTTCTCTCTGGGATATCTAGAGACGAATGAACTCAAGGGCTCCAGCCTGGTCACCCGAATGAGCTAAATTCTGCCCTGTTCGTCCTGGGATGTTGAAAATTGATAAGGAGCCTTTCTCTCTGGGATATCTAGAGACAAATGAAATCAAGGGCTCCAGCCTGATCACCCAAATGAGCTAAATTCTGCCCTGTTCGCCTTGGGATGTTGAAAATTGATGAGAAGTCTCTCTCTCTGGGATATCTTGAGACGAATTAAATGACGGACTCCGTCCTGTTCAGCTAAATGGGCTGAATTCCCTCGTGTTAACCCTAGAGTGTTACATTTACAGAGGTATTTATAAGACTTTTCTATCAGTTCCTCAACTTGGGAGTTTTTCGTTTTCCAAATCGGTCATAATACTTTCACAACCTTGGTTGACTTGGAAGCAATATAATATAATGGACTGAATTGAGTTGTCAGTTTTAAATTAGTTATACATATACCTGAGCAATGTTTTTTTGGAACGTTGTGATCAAACAATTGCTTTCTTCGTATACGATGCTCACTCTCTCTGTGATTGGCACCTGTTGGGTTCCCAACAACGTGTAAACATACCAAAAAGCAGGTGTAAACGCCTACGGCCATTCTGCACTATTACAACAGAGGTAAGTCCAGAATCATGAAGATATCTTCAGAAAAAAGCAAAGAAAATACTATTATTCAGATTCAAAGAAGTTCCTTCAGAAAACTCTGTATTCACTTCTGGAAACCTTTCAATCCCCGAAGGTGCAGTGTATGGGGAGTGTGACCAACACGTGTGAAGGGGCATCTGAGCTTTCTCTATTCACGGAGCTTAGTCTCGAAAGGTGCACATTCTTGCTCACCCTTTCGACGTCATAAAGAGGGTCGAAATGTAGGTAACCCTTGAAAGGAAGAACCTGAACTATGGGATCGGAGCGAGGGGTTAAGGGAACGCATCCCCCTTTTCTTTCGAAAAAATTCCACAATCGGACGTGAGGCGTTTTAATTTGAGGTAGGAAGCAGCTGCGTATGGCGAAAACGTTTCCCATTCCAGCATTCTACGAGCTGCGGCATTTTTGCAAAAGGACGGGTGGAAAAAATTGGGCAAAAACAGCTATTTTTCAGTTTTTCTGAGTCTTGCGACTGTGGGGTAGGCATTCAACGAATTTCATGGAGGATATCGTGCTCATCAAGTGGAATGTCTATGGGGCTGGACAAGTCAGTTAGATTTATTGTCGTAAGGAAACGGCTGTCAGTTTTAAGAACTTCGAAATGGGTTATTATATTATTGATTTGATTATGGCATATTCTTGATTTTTAAGAAAGTTGTCGTGGATGTCTGGTTAGGTACGTAGGTACCTTTTTCAATACTTATAGGATATTTTGTCAATGACTCCTGTTCAGAAAACGGATATTAACCCTATGACTAGTAATAATAGTTTAGAGCAGACGGGAAGCAAACAATTAGAAAAACAAGGAGTCATGAAAGATTTTGGCTTTTTTGGTGACTTGGCTGATTTGCACTCATTGGGGATTTCAGGAAATTTAGAAAAGGCAAAATTGCGCTAAACATTATGAACTACGGAATCCAAATCTTGATATAATAAATTAGAAATTTCAAAAAATGTGCCTCAGGAAACCACTCAAATCTTCTAAAAATCGTTAGGTAAATTTATATTTTTTTAAAGCAAAACATCACTCGTAAAAAGCATATAAATAGTGAATAAGATCATTCAAAATTGTACACAAAAATCTACTGATATATGTACTGTGCACTTCATTAAAATGCTAATAAAAAATCGATAAAACTGAAAAGCTTGCATATTGATTGTAATACTGATTATTATGTAGGGAAAGTTTTCTTGCCATGAAACGATTTACTTACTACCATGTTAATGATTTCTTTGCACACAAGGGGCTAAAATTTTAAAACAAATCAACATAAATGATATAAGATGAAAAAAATTACGAAAATTCGCTCATACAAAAATTATGCTTCTTGCCTTGAACTTTTGATCGTAATTTTTTCCCAAATCACTATGGGATGGAACATAAATCGTTCTAACTTGATGTGAAACGACAGTTTTCTCGTTTCTTCTTCTTCCCATTCTATTCTTATCTACCTATTTCCTCTTATTCATTTATCTGTTCGTAAGTTTGAGTTTTCATTGAAATAAAACTATTTGTTTTCATTTCTTGTTTAATGTTTTTGCATCTATTTTTCTTGGAGTAATGAATTTGAACTTAATCATTTAGGGTTTCAAAATTACAACGTTTGGGAACTTTTGGGAATAAAATTGAAGTAGGTAATCAATTAACTTAATATGATGTTCGAAATGGAATTACTTAATATTAATTGGAATTAATAAATAATTGAACTATATAAATAAATTCGCGTTCGAGACAATTTACGACATGGATCTCTATCAGTACCGGATAAAATTTATCCACGGCATAAAGTTATGATAGGTGAAGCACGGAAAGATGAGTACGTGTTGGGAACTTAGTGTGAAGAATTGCCTCATAAGATTTCACGATTTTCTTCTCATTTATACCACCTAAATGTGCACAAATTTCTTTAAAAAATGTTTTAAAGAAAGTGCAGATTTTTCTAATTGGAAAGATTTTATGATTTAATTTAATTGTTAAACACATCTGGAAAGGTTCAAGATACCGATTTCCGCTCACCTAACGGGACAGTATATCAAGTGGGCTCACAATCTGTCGAGAAAAGGGGGAATAAAACGTACGAAACCCAAATTCTGCTCTAATTAATGCCATTTATCTCCAGCACCCATCGGCTCGGTATGCGGGTTTTGAAAAAAATAGTCTCCCCACAGACCTAATCGGGAACGAAGCCGGCCTCGCCCCGTAAACTGTTATCTATTGGTCCGATTTGGGAGCCGCCCGCCGTGAAATAGCCTCCGTCCTTGGGTGGAAAAACAAGATAACAAACAAAACAAGGAGAGCGTTGAGGTGAGTCAGGTCAGGAAGCCTTCAAGAGAACTTATTGCTCCCGAGTATCAAGATAACAAGGGGGCTCGACATTCACGCGGTTACCTGGTGACAAGCGGAGCACCTGAGCCAACACCAACAGTCAGACGAGTTCGGTTGTAGTTGGGGACTCGATCCCGTGTTTTGATTCAAAGCCGAGAACTTGGAAAACATTTGAAGTCGCCTTTAGGTGATCACCTGGGGATGAAGCCTCAAATGTGAATTATTACGAACTAAATCACTCGCGGCAAAGTTTTGGAAACCCGTTTCAAAACGGAAGTAAGTGAAAAAACGTTGTTAATTACCACGAAAAATAAAAAGTTAAAATGTTTAATCGATATCGATGATTAGGCAATCATCAGTAACAAACAATTACTGAATACACATTAGAAAGGACACAGCCTATATCGTCACAGGTGAAGGGTGATTGAATCCCATTGGTCGACAGAAAGGAAAGGGGGAGGGAGGTGCAACCAATTGAGTGCAAGCAAAGTGAAGGGTGATTATAGCTAATAAGATGAAATGAAAGGAGGGAAAGAATTACTAATATTGAGAGATATCCTTGTTGAAACATTTGCCAGATCTGCCACCTTTAATCATTTCGAGTTTTTCAACATCCTCCTTTGGACAAAAATGAAGAAATTCTACAAACTGATTATCTTTCAAATCAAAATTGTAACTATGATTGGATTACTTAAGATGTTTTGCAAATTTAGACCTACCCTTACTTTCCCTGAAATCCTCCTGATGCTCTTTTATACTGTCCCTTCATATCCTACCAGTTTGACAGCAATATTCGTATCCACAAGAACATTTTAGTTTATAAAACCCACTTTTATCTTGACCATTGATTTCGTCTTTAACGGAACATAGTAATGCTCAAAGACTATTTTTTGTTTTAAAACCAACTTTGCAACCCCCCGATAATGGAATTTTGCCGATTTTATAAGGTTTAAAAAATTTTCCTATAATAAGGTATACTTAAGTATTGTATTTCTTCCAAAGTGACATCTTCCCTAACCAGATTGGAAACTTTACTCTTTTTCCTAAGAACCTTATCCCATATGGTATCAACGAGATCTTCTCCATATCCATTACTAGACGTTGTGCTTTTGATAAATATTGATTTTTCTTTGGATAAATAATTTTGTTCCCTCATCGGAATAGATAGATCTCGGTTAATTATACTATGGGAAACTGTTTTGAGTTTTAGTTCCAAATTCAACCACGAGATAGGGATGTGCTAAATTTAACAAGATACTTTAGCGATACTTAACTCTAGACTACACTGTCCCAACGCACATTCAGAACTCTTGCCTTTTGGAGAAGGACGTGGTCGAACTGGGCCCACGGTCAAATCATTTCTAGGCGGATTACATCAACCCTCGAAGGGGGGTTAAATTGGGCCCCTCGTCAGTTGGGCAACATTTTTCCCATTTTTCGTTCAAAAATGTCCATTTCGTGTTTTTATCCCGAAAACGGATTAAGTAGAAAATTGCGGTTGACGGCGCGGCGTTTTACTCTATTTTCTGTCTACTCACCCAAAAATATTTCTACACTCATTTGAGTCCACCCTGCAGTTCAATGGAGAACATTCAGCAGTTTGAAACATATGAAAAACGCTGCAAATTATTTCACAAAGGTTTATTTTTGTATTAGATAGCCCTTCTACGCAGATCATTGGTCTATAATTATTATTAAGCCCCATATATAGGTACCTAGTAAATGATAAAATCTTGCCGCATCGTGCCTCCCAAAAGCGTTCACACCTTAACAGCTCAGGACCCAGCAGTTTGAAACATTTAAAAAATAGTTTAAAGGTTACAATGACTGATAAGTGCCTATGTCCATTGCTCCGATTACAATACGAAAAAGATCTTGTTGAAAATCTTGACATGGAAAATAGGGTGTAGTACTAGCATAGGCTAAATCGAAAAATCGGCATATCCACTTCCAATAAAAACTCAACCTTTTAGACGCTAATCGTGTAGAGATAAAAGTTTGTATAATTGCGTTTTTTCTTAATTATTTCTTAGTTGTAATTATTGTTTCAATTCAAAAACTATAAATATCTATCTGATTTACTAATGATAAAATTGCTTTATGCTTTAAATAATACCCGGGAAGATTATCCAGGTCATTTACACATTCTTTAGGTTTCGTATAATAAAAGTGACGAGTTCTTTTTTCTCCGTGCAGCAGAGAATAGTTTCAGTCAATCTTAGCGGTATCTTGGCTTATGAACCGGTTTATTAAGAGCTTCGTATCAAACTAAAAATATGTAATATTCACTAAAGAATGTGGCACTAAGAATTACATGACAAAATTATTTCAAGAAGTTTATTACATACACAGAAAGTATATGTACCTTTTGCACGAACAATCTGAACTTCACGAACAACAGGTAAGTTTTTATAGTCAAATAAACAAACATTAATTTTCCAAAAAATGAAAAAATAAAAGTTAACAGAGCAGTCTGTTCACATCAGTTCTTGTTATATTTTTTCACTAGGGCCAGGGGGCACTACTCTTTTTACTCCAGTCGTACTTCTGTGTTGAGGAAAGTGCTCTCAGCAAGGAGTCGTCTTTTCTTATTTTGTCGTACATTTCAACACACGACAAAGAACTGTTCATTTGAACAATTAGTAATGCTTTAACACAGCCTAGTGCCATTGAAGATTTTTCTGCGGTCTAAAAGTTGTTCATCAATGAGAAAGCTCGCTCGACTGAAGCATTTGTTCCTGGTAAAGAAAGAGAAAATTCTACCAGAGTTTTGAGATTAGGAACGCTTATTTCGTTTTTCTGCAAGTCCTGAAATAAAGTCAGCCACCGTTGCTCAGTTGATAGTTTTTGTTCTTTCCATTCAGCCAGGACGACATCAGGAAGCTGTGTGTTCAGCACACTAACTCATTGAACAAATCATCAAGCGAGAGAGGTGGCCTATCTTGAAACAAATCCCAACTTTACTCTAGTTCTTCCCACTTCAGCTGTTTCTTTAAGTCTATCCAAGGCAGTTGACTCAAGCTGTCAACGTTTGATTTCCAAAGATCAAAATAAGTAATGCAGTGGTCATAAAAAGTTCCTACTGTATTTTTCACCTCTTGTAAATCGCATGCATTTCCTGCAGCAACACTGTTTCTTTGAAGAAGTTCCTTTACTTTCATTGGTAGAAATAAAGACTCTTTTCTGTCAACCAAGTTTTTGTAAAGAATCAAATATTCATTTGTTGCCTCTGTGGCAGAAACCTTCGCTGAGGTCGAGGGGGCCAACACAGTTGGGTCTCCAGACTGCTCCTGACTATAATAGTTATGTTGTGTGCGGTGTAAAGAAATTCCACGGTACTAATCATTCATTTTAAAATAAAGCTAATAACTTTTCATGATGATTTGGTTTGAAAAAATCTTTATTGGTGAAAATCGGGACATTTCTTTCCCGATTCGGGACCCCGGGACACAGGCTTTAAAATCGGGACTGTCCCGATAAAATCGGGACGTATGGTCACCGTACTTATGAACCATATCTCGTAAATTAAAGTAATACAGTGATACCGTATTTCGGTAATTTTATATAGTGGTGTGGGAAGATAGCTGCAGCCCACTTTATTATATGTAGATTGCTCAAAACACCTTCTGAAATTCGTTATTAGATAGCAGGAAATGAGAGATTAAGGGGATTGTTACATCAAATTAAGGAAATTGCGCGGCAGGGGACCGAAGCCTCGGTGTCCCAGGGATAGGAGGTGAACCCCAAAACAGATGAAGGGGTTCAGATAAGGTGTTGGAAAGAGAGGGCGACAAGTGAGGGCAGAGGTTTCTGGAAGTGGCTACTTAGTTATCTGGACTGGCTCCCGAGATAGCTTGTTTGTCAAGCTTTTCGATGGGAAAACGAGCGTGCCCCCGCGCGAAGCGCGCGAGAGGGGGCGACCCGGGTCGGGGAGCGGGCGCGAGAGAGACGGAACACAGGACTACCTCAAGAAGCCATCTCGATACGAGAATTCCCTTCCCCGCAGGTCCGCCAGCTGTGGGCCTGCGGACGCGGAGGTGGTGGGTAGCCCCGAAAAACCGTGGGAACGGAGAGCTCAGCGCACCTGGCATACACGCACGCCTTGGAGAACCAGATCATCGCTTCTACCCCCCCCCCCCCCCAACCCTTCCTTACCCCTTTTTTTTTTTTCTTTCCATCATCTTTGAGCCGTTTTCGATGCAAAGTGCAAAACACTTGCACGGTTTTGTAGTCCACGTCGACCGGACCCTTTTCCAGCCTATAGAAGTGTCATCTGCGTGTTCGAGACCTGGATAAAGGGCAGTGGACACTATTGTGGCTCCCCAAATCATCCTGACTGACAAGGAGTGCTGTTAGTCCGCCCATCACGTGTACTGAAACTCCCTTTAGCATTGATTGATTTATGGATCATCATTTTCAACTTGAACCTTCGAATAAATTGAAGATAGATAACGTGTTTATATTTAAGAAAAAAAAAAAAAAACAAAAAAAAACAACAAATTTTAAATCACACTTACGCCTTGGCACGATGGCCGTTATGCGGAGGACGGTCGTTGCCTTACATAATACTTGTATTAGAATTGTGCTTCTAAGTTCAATCAGATCCTAGTAGATTTAATCATTTTATATTGTATTGTACTAAAATCAAAACTAATCAGGGAAACAATTCAACAATTAAATGACACTCGTAGCCAACATCTTACAATCCCATCCATACTAAGTACATATTCTTACATTAAATTAATATATCACATTTTAAATTATATATAATTGAAGTATTATACCATTACTTATTGTTTTACTCGTAATATCATAGAAGTCATAATATTAGTAGTATCTTTATCACAATAATTTTTAAACTTTTACATGATATCATTGCATTTTCATATTATTCATTTTCCCCTTATGTATCATTCCCCTGCGCGTTCGAGACCTGGATAAAGGGCAGTGGACACTATTGTGGCTCCCCAAATCATCCTGACTGACAAGGAGTGCTGTTAGTCCACCCCATCATGTGTACTGAAACTCCTTTTAGCAATGATTGATTTATGGATCATCATTTTCAACTTGAACCTTTGAATAAATTGAAGATACATAGATAGATAACGTGCATATATTTAAGAACAAAAATAAACAACAAATTTTAAATCACACGCCTTGGCACGATGGCCGTTAGGCGGAGGACGGCCGTTGCCTTACATAATACATATATATTAGAATTGTGCTTCTAAGCTCAATCAGATCCTAGTAGCATTTTATATTGTATTAAAACAAGCATTTTATATTGTATTGTACTAAAATCAAAACTAATCAGAGGAAACAATTCAACTATTAAATGTCACTCGTATCTTACAACCCCACCCCATACTAAGTACATATTCTCACATTACATTAATAAATCACATTTTAAATTTCAAATAATTGAAGTATTTTTATAACGGTAGTATTTAAATTAAACAGTATACCATTACTTATTGTTTTAATATCATATAAGTCATAGTATTAGTAGTATCTTTATCACAATAATTTTTAAATTTTTACATGATATCATTGCATTTTCATATTATTTATTTTCCCCTTATTGTATCATTCCCCTGCGCGTTCGAGACCTGGATAAAGGGCAGTGGATTATATATATAATTATAATTAATAAATAAATTATTATAAATAAAATTATAATTATTATTTTATTAAATTTTTATTATATTTATTATAAATTAAAATATATTATTATAATTAATAAATTGTAAATTATAAATAAAAATATGTGGGATATTGTGGCTCCCCAAATCATCCTGAGTGACAAGGAGTGCTGTTAGTCCGCCCATCACGTGTACTGAAACTCCCTTTAGCATTGATTAATTTATGGATCATCATTTTCAACTTGAACCTTTGAATATATTGAGACAGTAGTGTACATGAGTAGTGTAATTGAAGCAGTAGTGCACTTCTTGTTATTGCTTTCAACAGCGACAATGTCGGTTAAATTATCAATATATGTACGATCTACATCGCCTATAAATTTATCAAACTTTGCACGTCCAATACGAATGCATTCAGTGCAAAACTGGGCTTCAATGTGATGAAACCAAATTATCATCCTAGAAAGCAGACAAAGGCCTTGATGAAACAGCTCGCACAACGTGAGTCTTACCCCCTTCTGAATATTTTCCTGAGTTGTTTCTCTTTGTGATACCTCTTTCTTCGTGTTCCTTCTGTTTACCATCGTTGGGTATTTTCCCATCATCGGACTCCTTGCCGTTTGAGGATTTAAAACCGTCATCGCTCGAATCACCATCATTGGTGGAATCTCAGTACTTTTCAAACTTCGACATCGTGATTCCGAACATGAAAACACAAACGCGAGGGTCACCAACTGTGGGTTTTCTTACTGGGGGATCACAAATACAGGATAAATGAACGGAAAACAGTTTAAAATAAAACTCTTTTATTCGCGAACTTAAAAACTTGTTATAACGCTATTCGGTTAGTCGCAACATGACGTCACACCATCTTCATCACTACCATTGCTCTAGAAGTAGTTAGATGGAACCTGGGAACATGGAACATATATGAGCCTACAAATGGATTACATGTTTATTTACGAAATCAGAGTTATGTGCACAAATTTCTACAAAGCACGAAGCGTTTTGGTCTGATGACCATAGCGAAGTTACTTTCTCTTCAATATTTTTCAATATAACCAAATACGTAAATAAATTAAAGAGTTTTGAATCCAAACTCCATAGCGAAGGATCACAGTATCCTAAAGAATTTCTTTCATTGATTCATTCAATCATTCTGGTTTTTTTTACTGGTTGTAGTTAAACTCCGATACAGGAAATTCTCCATATCTCCTGGTTTTCACAGGAAATTACCTAGGCAGGACTATTCTGGGCCTTTCAGGTTCTCTAATACTTCCATCTTCGAGTAAAAGCCTGAACTGAATCCTGTGCGTATCCAAAACCATGTTGGCAAGCCAACTAACACCTCTACTTCCTAACTTTTTTATTGCTGTTATCTCTCAGTCAACTTGAGCTCCCTAGAAAAATAGCTGGCATTGAGCTTGAAAGCCTTCAAGTGCACCTTCTCCTGTTTGACTTAATTATGCACAGTGTAATTTGGTACATTTATTGGCAGCAAGAGGAGCTTCTTCAGAAAAATGCCCCCCCAAAAAAAAGTTTCTTTTCATAGTATTTGAGCCGTTTTTTTTATGCAAAATGAAAGACACTTGCACGGTTTTGTAGTCCAAGTCGACCGGACCCTTTTGCAGCCTACAGAAGTGTCATCTGCGCGTCCGTGACCTGGTTAAAGGGCAGTGGACACTTTTCTTCTATTTCATCGAAAACAAGATCTGGCCCAACAGGAAGTCTTAATAATGCATCAGCATTGCAATTATTTTCTGTTGCTCAATAGTGAATTTCAAATTGATAACTCATGAGAGTAATAGCCCAACGTTGCAGTCGCTCTAACGTGTACATAAGTAACTGATGTTTGGATGAAACAGCTACACTAGTGGTTCATGTTCAGTTAGTAGGTAACTCTTTATTTGTATTTATTTATTATTATTTTTTGTTGCGCTTTATTAGGACGTCCCTCTGAAGCTAGGCTTCGTCAATAGAGAGACGACCTATTGGAATTGATCGAGGGGGATAGGGGATAACCCTAACACGAGAAAAAAACCACATACAAATATCAGACCATTCTAAAACCGAATCCGTGAAAAAAATCCGTGTGTGTGTGTGTGCCACAAATTTTGTTGTCGCTGCCAAGGCCACAATCCTCAACTGATTTTCGAGATCCTTTCTTTGTTTGATCCCAATTTGAGTCTAGTTCTACAGAGAACCTCGGAAATTTCAAATTTGCTGTCGCGGTAGGGATGGAGGTGGATATTTGCCGATTTTTTCTAACGTTGCTTAAACTGCAAATCTCAGCCGAGTTTCGTAATTCTTATTTTGTTTCGTTATGAATTCGATATAGTTTTGGAAAGTTGGTCAGGATTCTCAAATTTTATTAATAAGAGAGGGGTGAATGGAGGGGGTAATACTGATAAATCATAATGATTAAACTATTTTCGTCCAATTTTCATGATTCTTTTTTGTTCAACTTTGAATTTGGTCTAGTTTTGGATTTGAATCTCCTGTTGAGGGATATTCAAATTTCACGATCAAAGGCGGTGAATGGAGGGGGGTAATAACGATAAATCGTGATATTTTTATTATATTCATCAGACTTTTTGTGACTGTTTTATTGTTTGTTCGATTCAGATTTTAGTCTAGTTATGCAACCTCGGAAATTTCAAATTTACCGTCGCTGAAGGGGCTAAATGGTGGAAGTGGGGGGGGGGGGGGGATTCCTGAGAACTCATGATACCTTTTTTTCTCTCTTATTTTAATTCTCACCAATCTCACACAACCCATCATAGGGACGTCCCAATAATGCATGCATTACTTACCAATACGTTTTAGCATATAAACAGTACTTAGGTGTTATACAGTTGGTAACTCAAAGGACCTACCATATAGATACTGATGACAATTTTTCACTCCATATATGACAGAGAGTGCTTCCTTCACAATCTGAATATATTACTTTCCGTTTTAATTCAAAGTCTTTCAAGCAAATGCAATTGGGTATTCATTTCCATCAGGGTGTCAAGTTCCAACTCCAAAAGAGGACGCATTAGTATTACTAGCTAGGATGAGGGGTTAATCACTTCGGCAAGGGACCAGCCTTGTAGTACAATTTCTTAAAACACAACAGGTTCGACGAAGTTTGTCCCTGCGTTCTTGTATAACTTTATAAATTGCCAACCATTTCCGCTGTTCATTCACCCGACGTCTCATTGATTTCGATCTGCTTGCGAAAGAAAGACCCGGCCGATCAATCTTTCAACCGGTCAATTACTGTGTCTCATTCATGGATCGTATCGCCGAACCTGAGCCAGGGCGTTGGTTTTTAACTCGGAGAATGGAAACGGCTCGAAACCTAATAATCCCCGTATGCGACGATGATTGGATCGGGCGGTTGTGTGTTCACGCGCGGGGCCTCGGGGTACCGCTTGGTACGTGCCAGCAACGGCCCCTCCCACCCACGACCCCAAAAACTCTTTTATAACGACGGTTTTTTTTTTTTTTTTGTTCTCTCTTCCAAGTTTTATCGTAACTCTAATTTAAAAAGCTTTGTGGAAGTTTCTCGGGATATCTCCGAGACACCGAGCAGATGCTGCGGGGATCTTCAAGGAAAAAGATACTCCACAGGTTGGAAGCGTGATGCAAGGGAAATGAAAGTCGTGCTGTATGGAAAAGGTCACGGGGCACAAAGATATTCTCCCAACCTCCGGGAACGAGCTTCGCCTCAGATATAAATAACCGATCGCTTCTCAATTACCTGAACGTGGCTACCGCCAGGCCGATTCCCCTTTCTACACGGATACCACCTCCTCCAAGCTTATTACCATGCAAAAGTAAATTAATATTGTCCACGTTTTCGCACGATGCAGGTTAAAAGAGCGAGATGGGACTTGCGGGAACCCGCGGTTGTTGAAGGCTGCGTGCGAGAGGATCAAGGAGAATCGCTCGCTCCCGAGACCTGATCCCTTGAGCCTGGATTACTCCGTTTCCGTGAATAACTCTTGCCTCGTTTTTACGTCACTGGAGCCGGTTGCGATTCTATTTATAAGGCAGTGGTTTCAACATTCGTCAGCTAATCTCCCACACCTTTGTCTTCATTGAGCCGAATACCATTATGATGTCAGTGTATGGAACTAGGAGGAGTCCCTACAACGTAATGAGGGCATGCCAAATTCGAATCGCGATCGCAGCGAACCTGGCGGTATGAAGGTAGGTTCGGTCCAGTATAGATTAGTTGATGTGCATAGTTTGGTGATCAGGATGCTCGCAAGCTCGCATCTCAAAATTACATAACATCAAGTAGTCAATCCCTTAGTAAAAATTCAGATTAGTTGGACATACCGCCAGGTTCGCTACGATTGCAATTCGAATCCGGTCTGCCCCCATTGTCTACTGGAGTCCCTTCCAACCCGGCTGAGAATCAAGAGTTACTACATTCTCTAACCGGGAACAATTATTTTAACCCATACGCAATTATTACTGCAAAAAACACCTTGATCCTATCGAAACCAATCGTATAAAACGTTTATCACCCACCATGGCTACTGATAATCGTTAATGTAACTTTTATTCTCACTTTCTCCTGGGACACATAGGTCCCGCAGGTCTGGCAGCGTCGTATGAAAGTCGGTTATATATGTCCCACTCGGTATTCAGCGCTAATAAATGTGGGACACTATTGTCCCGATCATTGTTTTCAGTTCGTTTCTAACTTAATGGTAGACAAATTACGATCATAATTAGACCAAATGGTGGACAAAGTACGATCATAATCAGACCAAAAGGATTAGGAATGGTATTCGTTCGTTCATTTCTGTTTATTAGATCAAAGAACAATAAAGGAAAAAGCAAAAATGCAAAAACACATCTGGCGCGAGGCATCAAACTAATTCCCCAAAACCATTTTATGCGTTTTCGACAGTTTTTAACTTATTTTTGAATTTTAAATATTTACGGAGGTATAGGTTATTTTCGAGATCAGGGACATTCTAGATAATATTGAATTTACCTACGGAATGAATAATTCAAGTAAATTTGTACAAAATATTTCAATTTGTAAGGTAATTAAAGCTAAAAAAACAACAAAAACCGCGATTTTTGTTTGGGTCCCACATTCCAGTAAATGTACAATTTTTTTCTTTTTTTTTTTCGAGTAGCGAGGTCGATATGGTAGTCATCATCAGTTACTGACAGACACACCGAGTGGCAGACCGACAGACACTTTTTCATGAATCATAAATATATATTTTCAGTATTGATCCAAATAGCTTTTTAGGGGGAGTTCGAGAAAATAATTTTTCAGACCAATTACATATCTTTTCCTTTTAGTAACCCTTTTGGAGTGCTGGGGAAGCAGAAACTTGCATGCGAAAAACAAAAATCGAAGCCAGTTATTGAAAAATCGAAGCAGTAGGTAATCTGTTGGAACGGCACCTTGAGTGTCACAATAGAGCCCCCAAGTATCCAGGAAAAGGATTATCTCTTTATTGTATGTTGAAAAAAAGCAATATAGTCATATAGCAAAACCATTTTATAGATTTTCCTTGCTAATGAGGGATGTCCTAAAATTTAATCATTCAATACTGTAGATTGTGATCCGTTATGTCACGAAGATGTAGCTTTCATACTTAATTGATGTTCAAATACGTACTATAGGTAGCTCTTTGCTTGTAGTAGTAACTATCCAGTCTAGAAATAATCAACTGCTAATAGGTATTCCAGAAATGAGGACGAGACGAACGTAGCAGCTTGCAACGTCATCTTGAGTGTCACATTAGAGCCTCAAGTAACCAGAAAAGGCAATATACTTACAACATAGATAACTCTCACAACAGAGGGATGCCCTAACATCTCATTCAATACTGCAGAATGTGATCCGTTTTGTTGCAAAGATGTAGCTTTCATACATACTTTATTAATATTCAATTATTACAGGTAGTAATTACAGGTAGCTCTTTACCTGGAATAGTAACTATCTTGTCTTGCAATAATCAAATGCTAATAGGTATTCCAGAAAAAAGGAAAAGGCGAACGTAGCAGCTTGCAACGGCACCTCGTGTGTCACAATAGAGCCCCAAGTATCCAGAAAAAGGATTCTCCCTTCATTCTGTATTGAAAAAAGCAACAAACCCGACGTCACGCCGCACCTCGAGCTTAGCGTGTGTTAGTGTACGCGGTTGATCACGTGTGTAGGTCACGTGGGCCAACTGTCTTTGGAGCGAACCGTGGGAAACCAAGGGCCGGACAAGGCGAGAGACGGCTCCCGCAGCTGTTGTTCATATCTTTGAAGAAAAACGTCTCGGCCCTTCGCTATGGGAAGATCCGTGGGACCCGCATCTGCTTCCTCGTTCCTGACCCCATATTGAAGGGCCTTCAAGGGTTATCTTCGGCGGAGGGCGAGGAGAGGAACATCTGGTTTATTTCTTGTTGGCTCTTATATGACGATGTTCCGTACCTCCGCTCGACCCCTCTCCTTTTCACCATTGTAATGGGTCGGTCGTCCTTCCCTTTCTCGTTTTTATTGTGATACCTGTTGACATAATCTTGCCTACCTCGAGTCATAAACGACATTGTAGTATCCACACCCTGCAGGCATGCACCCTTTGACCGTGTGTTTATGGCGCAATGCCTACGCTATACATCAGGAATGCCGAGCTTTATTTCCACGAGGAATTTTTATTCATGATTGATTTTCCAATCTCAGTGACTTTACTCTTTCTTCGGGATTGTGCAATTTTTGCATTGATTATACAATCAACTCAATCATACAGGGTGGTCCACGAGATAGGCAGTCCTCCTTTATTTTCTCTAATAAATTGTTAGTGTAAAAAATTCGGACCAACGCAATTTCTCACAATGTCTTTTGTAGATTTCAAAAATGACAAAATTGCGCATTGTGCATTTGCGGAAACTTGCGCAATTGACATCAACTTCGTTTTGCTTTCTCATTACCGAAGGTAGGGAAGCTTTGTGATCGTGTGAGAAGTGATTTATGGTGTTATTTGAAGTATTGCAAAATCATCTTTGTAATGTAATTTACCCATTATCCAAATAAACATGTCAACGATAGAAGCCAAAAAAAGTTTGTTCTCCAAAATCAAAATGTTCACTTGCTTATTGCGTTTCTGAGCTTGGTGATCTTGTCACGCCTAAAACTATACCAAGTTTCGGTCCGATTTCGATGAAATTTTCACTGATTGTGCAGGTTAGCTCCTAGACGGTCGTCTTTAATGTCAATGCCGTCGGATCAACAGTGGCCTGTACGCACACAAACATGAATTTCTCATGACGTCAATTTCTTCATCATATACCTATAGGCCCGATTTCGTTCAAACTCGAGAGGTTGTTGGGTCCAAGATGATGCCCTTTGTATTTTATCGCATTTGCTTGAATAATAGGTAACTATTGCGCATACACAAAACCAATATTGGATCTCGGATACTCAGAGAGTCAATTTTGATGAAATTTTAATTATTGTGTGGTTTGCCCTTTAGACAATTTCCGCACACCCAAACATGAAATATAGCCCTAACTTGAATTCTAGCATCCATAGACTAGTTTTTCAACTAATTCTGTACGTTCATGTTACAATATGTGAGCTATACTGCCCACCCAACTTGGCTGAAGGTTTTTGAATAGGAACTCCCCCCCTTTTTTTTTTGCAAATTTGAATTTTACGTGAAATTTCATGAAAAAAAAAAAAAAAAAAAAAAAAAAAAAACGCGGCAGGCCGCTCGTACTTTTTTGCAAATTTGAATTTTACGTGAAATTTCATGAAAATATGACTCATGACATCACTCGATTTTTTGAGAGCACGAATACGGGCGCAATTTTGCACTAAAAGTGCGCAAGTCCCCTCAAAAAGTGCAAACATTGTGAAAAACTGAGTTTTTCAAGGTATCTATTGCTACGTGCAATATTTACTTGATTTTGGGGTATTTTTGTATGCTGAACCTCGAAATAATGTTCATTTATTGATATTTGCTACATCTACTTACCTGGGAAAACGCTGTACTAGTATTGGGCGTATTTTTTCAGGATTGGGTACAAAATAAATGTAGAGTTGGGCGGAGTTTATGTCTCCATGACTGGATGTAAACGATTTAGGAACATTAAGCACCAGTTCCAGTCTTGGTTAAAAGTTTTTTATTTGCAAAGTTTCGGCCTCTGACTGTAAGCCCTATTCATGCCTATAACAACATGAGTTTACATGGTATAGGTACTTATAATATAGTGGGCGTGGTCTAGTATTATCAAGATTTTGTTTGTCCATTTTACCTACTCCATTCCATGTTCTCCATACAAATAACTATCATTCTTCAAAAACAAAATGGCTACCCAACAGATGTGATTCCTATTATATATACGTGTGTAGTATCTGTGCGTATAATTTGGTAAGTTAATTAGGTACCTAAATCAACTCATGTCCAAAACTACCTTATATAATAATAATAGATAATACTAGACCACACCCACTATATTAAAAGTATACTATTTTAACTCTTGTTGTTATAGGCATGAATAGGGCCTACTTTTAACCAAAAAGATACTCTTAATCAAGACTGGAACTGGTGCTTAATCTTCAAAAATGAATGTGGTCGTAATTACTCTCGGATTCATTCTAACACGGCGATTTGGATTGTCCATCAACCTTGAGAACACTCAACAACTCAACAACACTCAACAACTGGTCTGTACACAGACCAGATGGAGATTTTTCGAATCATTATGTTGTATAATGCGTTCCTCAGGCTTTCAACGTCCTGATCGCCTCGTCTGGCGGGATCGGACAAAAGCTATTCACGGCAGATCGGCTTGCGACGGATCACGAAAACTGATGACATCGCTTCTCCATCACCTCATGTCTGATATGCTCAAGGACTCCGATCGTCTCTCTGCGTATAATTCAATCTAATTACTGGGAAAACACAGATGGCTCCTCGCACCTGGCGCAAATACGGCGTGTTCGGCGGGACGATATTGTTGTCTGCTGAAAAGATGCCGTCTGTGACAAACAGAACTCGTTGGCCGACAGCTCTTCTGTTTTTGCGAACTTGACAGCGGACATAGCTCGTGCGTCAGCGCAAGTGCGCCTCTAGCTGTTGTTGTTGGTAATAACAGCTGTGTCCACAAGTGGATCGAATAGAGACAAATGAGAAGATCATTATCCCTTTGATATTATTCTACCTTCACAAAAATAATTCACGTTGGTACACATTCCGCAAAACATATCATTTGCTTGTATGTTCGTAATTAGTCTTGATTCAAACTTGAATCACGTGCGATCAAACGTTTTAATGGGACCTACATCAAATGGCGTATGTTGGCTGTATTGTACAATACCTATGGTGGTGAGCGGAGAGTGAGGTAATCCAATATTCGCTGAAATATTCACAGGTTTGCTACAGTCTTTAGATGAAATCTGTCTGTTACAGGTTTAATTTATAGTATTTAGAAAATTTTTGTAGAAGATGAAGCGAAATTTTTTAAATTGAAATACGTTGTGAGGCATTTTGAAAAGGTGCTTAATTTTAACGTTTTCTATATATTGACATGTCTCTGCTCTGGGGGTGTCAACCAAAAATTTCTGTGACGCAAAATTTGTGTCACAATTTCAGTGTTTTTCACGTACAACCCAGCCGTTGCTAGGGGAATGGAACTTCCGCAGTTTTCATCGCACAGAAATCGTTCGCCACTCGTTGGAAAGCCCTTGATTTATGTGATAAATGTTCACATCTCAAGCTACCAATTTCCCCCTCCTTACGTACCTGGCTACATTCCTAAACTAAGTTGATTGGACTATAAACACATGTGTTTAGATTGAATGTGTGTGTTGCTACTACGAGACGTTCGTAAACAATCAATTTATGACACGAGACTCTACACCCTGACCAACTAATCTAAATTCTTACTAAGGGATTGACTATTTGATGTTATGTATTTTTGAGATGCGAGCGTAGCGAGCATCCAGACCACTAATCTAAGCAGAAAACTGATCTGTGTAAAATCTCATGGCAACTGGAGTGCTGGGGATGCACGCAGTGGGTAGTCGAACTAAGGAGCAAGTCTAGGTCTAGAGTCTCGTGTCTCAACTTGATTGTTCGCGAAAGTCTCGTGTGCTACTGATGAAATATTGGTTGTTGAGTTTAGGTGATTGATGAATTGTTGTGTTTGATTTCCTGTTGTTTGAAAACTAATACAGATCTGTTATTTTGAAGTGTTGTTCTGCATAATAATTGGTGTCAGAAGTGCTTATCGACTCTATGCATGCCGCAATGGCTGACATCGTCTCTATAGCCCAACGTGTCCAAAAACGTCGTGCTGCCTCGATTTCAGCAGTGTCTGGCCACGATGCTATCGTGCCTGCGTGCCCCTGATGTTCTTCCAGTTGATTCTGCTGTGGCGCTCTCTGCTGGTGGAGAAGGGGAGGAGCGAAATAGGGAAACATCGACGACATCAACACACTCTGAAGGCCCTCTTTTAAATAATGCAGCATTGGCTTCTTTGGACATGGTTGCACAACAATTGGTAGTGCTGACTGGAGCAGTGCAACAATTAGTGAGTCAAACCACTTAAATGATAACCTCTGGTAACCGTGTTTTGATACATTCTGTGAACACCGGAGGAAGTTGTGACAAGTGGGATGATGTAACCAAAGGTACTCAGAGCCCACATCTACTGTCTAGGGACCTGATTAAATCATCAAATTTTGATGGTACACACCTTGGGATGACTATTGGGCTCAGTTTCAAGTTATTGCGAATTCCACTCTATGGGATAGTAGAACAATTGCTGAGAAGTTAATGGCTGCTTTCCGTGGTGCCCTTCCTGCTGCCCTTGCTGCTGTTTGCAATCTTCCGACAGCAACCCAAGATTTACTATCGACGTTTTGGGACACAAGGTCAAGCTTGGCTGCGGTGTTATTTCTATCCTTTCCTACCGTTAACCTATATTTTTCTATACAATTTTTCGTGAGGTTAATCATTGGTATGAGAATATGTTTGAGTGCGGGACAATGCCACGCCTCGCCCTTGGTATATGTATGTTTGAATGTGGGCAGACTTTGCGGGCTAAAATAAGTATGGCTGAAATGACCTAAGTACGGCACTCGGTATCCAAGGTAAAGAGGGTGGTGACAAACAACATCAAGGTCATGGCCACGACCGTGTCATGTCGCGGGGTGTGGTGCGGGAAAAGTGCCACAGGAACTCAAGTTAGGCATCTCGGCAGGATTGCTCCGTGGTATCACCTCCCGTGATCTGAGGGGTACTGACCTCCCGTAATAATTGGTGGTCATTTTATAGACTTCCATTCCCGTATCCTTCCTCGACCTTCCTCAGCTTCAATGATACCCGACCGACGTGGCGTCAGGTATTACTGGGCGTCCTCCTCACTTATTATTCAAACTTATATTGAACGGAATCCCCCGGCAGATGACCACACATGTACTCATGCTGTATGTTATGTTTAAGAAATTATTATGCTTTGTTAACCTGAAATAAGAACATATTTTCTTCTTCTTCTTTTAGATATTTGAAAGACCTAAGTAAACTAACAATAAGAAGTTCAATTATTTTACAAATATATAAAACCCAGCAATATAGGAAGAATGATTATTTTTATAGATATATGTGTATAACTCTTCAATTAAGTAAAACTAAATGTACAAGATTATAAGCAATAATCAAATCTACTCGACGCTAGAGCATATCATCACTAAATGCTTTTTAGCTTCGTCCTTTACAACATAAGATGTATTGTACTCTATATTGTAAATGAACAATGACAATAAAATAAAGGATTATTATTATGACCATTGAGAAACGGCGCAACACTTCCATCCAAATGGTGAATGTGTGAAAATTAGGTTAAATTATTATGGTACATTAAGGACATCAATGGATTGAGGTTCACTTAGAGTAACTCTAATGTTTAATTGGTTGTGTACATTTCCAAAACGTGCTTGTTATCTTTTGAAATTCCAGTTTTACAAACATAAAACATATCTCTTAAAAAATGAAATAAAATTCAGTGATTGGCGGATATATGCGTGTCACTTTGAATCAAAGATGACATCAGTGTTTTTTGATAAACATCCCCCGAAGAAAGAAAGAAGAAATTATCAAGATAAATAACGCTCTCTAATTATGTGACCACATGCCTCTAAATTAGCTCTTTTGTCGAGAGAATCTGACATTAGTCATATGCCGTCCCGAGTCAATAGACCGACGCTGATTATTTCCACCTTAGTTCGGGATCTGTTCGGATCTTGTCCATCCTTAGTTTCTGGAACAAGGACCGTCATTCCAATTGAATTGACGCCGCTAGAGGACACATGCCGATCAGAAAGACGCCACCTGGAGCCGGGAAGACACAAGGTGACCGGATTAATTCCCAAAATGTGTTGTTCCATCTGGTGGACACTTGAACAAACAATGGAGAACGCCTCTATTATTCGACGTTTTATATGTCATGTCTATCCGTTTTTTTTTTTTTTTTTGAGGATCTTCAGCGCAATTCAAAACTTGAATCAATCTGCAAAGCCACGTAGCAGATACCTCAAACTTAGTGTTCAGATCAAGATGATAAAGAAGCAGTGGCGTAGTTTTACAAACAATGGAAAACGCCTCTATTATTCGACGTTTTATATGTCATGTCAATCGGTTTTTTTCTTTTGGAGGATCTTCAGCGCAATTCAAAACTTAACACTATCTGCAAAGCCACATAGTAGCTACCTCAAACTTAGTGTTCACATCAAGATGATAAAGAAGCTGTTGCGTAGTTTTAAGAGAGTCAGGGTGGGCAGATTCTCTCGAGGAATCAATCCTCAATGATTGAGGATGCAGAAGTATTCTGCTAGGTTGTTCGATCCAAAACACTTTCCCGTATTCCTTTATCAATTTTTGCTCGTTAGTATATCTTCTGTATTATACCATTTACGTATAAAATTCTAGTTAAAATAAAGCAAAAATACAATAAATAGCAGCCTACAGTTGTGATTGAAATAGAACGATAGAAAAGATTAAAATAATCTAGAGTAGTGTAAACCCACTTACATTCGAAAAAGCTCATTAAAATTGAAGTCATCATCCTGGAGCTGTTTTTTTTTTTTTTTTTTTTTTTTTTTTTAAAACGCTCGAAAATATCAGAGAAATGGTTGATTTTAAGCTCCAAACCGGCCTATTCTGAAGCTTTTTCTCTTGGAAACGCACGCAGTAAAATTACAAGATGTCTGCTTTTTAGTTAGTAAAAAAGGAACAAAATAATTCGAATAAATTAAGTTTAAAGTTACGGACATTACAAACCTGCTCGGGACTATGTTAAACTTTGAAACGTATGTACTCTGAACTTGGTGTTAGAACCTCTTGAAACTCATACGGTGGATACAGCTTTCGTACACATCGTAGAGACATGTCGTAGAGACATTTTATGTCTTTGCGCCCCCTTTCCCCTTCCTATAAAACCCCGTATTGTATTCTAGAGCCACTCAGCTGATCTGGGATCGGTCAGTTGTGTTCAGAAGTCCCTCAAGGGGCTACATACCAAATCTCAGAGTCGTGGGATCATTAGGGAAAAAACTGGATTCTAGAGCCACTCAGCTGATCTGGGATCGGTCAGTTGTGTTCAGAAGTCCCTCAAGGGCCCACATACCAAATCTCAGAGTCGTGGGATCATTAGGGAAAAAACTGGATTCTAGAGCCACTCAGCTGATCTGGGATCGGTCAGTTGTGTTCAGAAGTCCCTCAAGGGGCTACATACCAAATCTCAGAATCGTGGGATCATTAGGGAATCTCCGCGTAACGCTCTCCGCGTGACGCTCCCCCGCGTAACGCTTTTTCATTTATGTGCCATAGTAAAGACATAAAATGTCAAAAAACCATGGTCGGGAGCTGAAAAATGAATTAATTTAAAGCGCGCTGGTGGTGTGGCCGCCAGGAAACAGGAATATAAAAATCTCATAGTAGTGTAAACCTGTACACTTACATTCGAACGTCATTAAAATTGACATCATCATCCTGGAGCTGTTTTTTCGCATGAAAACGCACGAAAATAACTGAGATATATGAGATTTTAATGAGCGTTCGAATGTAAGTGTATAGGTTTACACGACTACTATCTAGTGTAGAAATATTTCTTTTTAAACCTAGCATACTGCTGGTTTGAGTTTGATTACCGACATTTTGTTGTTCCTCGTTTTCAGTTTCATGTCCCGTATTTTATTCTCCGTACTTTATAATAGAATTGTGTGATATTGCCCAGAAAAAAGGTTTTTTGTGCTGAAGGAACAATTGAGGATAAACCTGTAAGGGAGAAACGTCCACGTATATGATTTTGCAGGAAGTTAAAGTATAGTATAATGGTAATACAATAAGCCTACTGCTCCCCAGTCCATCGGTAGGCAGGTACCTATTCGTATTTATCGCAGTTTTCAACGTTCTCATTAGTTAATTGAATAATTTTCTTTCTAAATAGCATAATTCTTATATAATCCATAACTAGGTTTATCAAAAATCAAGCCATTGAATATCAAGGCTGTATATGAAAGTTTGACAGTTTTATACACAGTTTTCGTATATTCACCAAGTACTAGAAATTCATACTAAAACTATAAAATAAAACTTATAACTTATCTATGCCACTGTAAAGGAGTTACAATACTTTCAATACACGTTCGAGAAATGACGTGTACCAAGGTTTATTTTAAAATCTAAATTGCTCTCGAGTCCACCTTGGTACTGAAAGGATTTTGATGTCTTTCGTGAAGAGACAAAGGTAAACATATTTGTAAGTAATTCATGTATTACAGGAGCGTCCCTAAGCCTTGTTTGTTTACGTAAGATTTTGGTGAGAATCACGAATAAATCATTACTAGATCACCCTCCAATATGTATAATATTAATGTGCTATTGGCCATTCCCCTCCTTCCCAACTCTCAAAACCATAATACTGTGTGAATTTCTTTGACGTTCCAAAACACTTTCACATCCTAGAATAGTAAAGAATGATTCTGTGAATAGTTTGCGGTTTACACCTACCTATTTAATTAATTTTTCCGTTTTGGCTTTGGCATATTTTTTGTTACACTGTCACAAGCCAATTTACTAGGAATAGCTAGTGTTTCTATTGGAAAAAACAGATGCATAAGTTTAGGTACCAACCTAACGTTACACAGCAGAGCAGGCCAAGTATATATATCGGGATTTTTTCAAATATCCAATGAAATAGCTTAGAAAAAAGACGAAAAAATCACTAATTTTTGTGAAAAAATATGATAGTTGGAGTTATTTAATTAAGATTTTGATTTGGAACAAGGCCAGATAGAACCCAATTCCAGTACTTGCGCCCACAGGTAGCGTGGCAGTAGCTATGGCTCTAGACCTTTAGAGAAGAAAGAGCAGAGAATAGGTACCGAATTTTCATTTCAGTACACTATGTATGGTACCAACGTTCTCATACTTTTCTACCCTGTTTCGATGGTCACATTCCCAAGTCTCCCGGGCTGAATTTTTGAAATGTCATCACTACCTACAAATGATTGGGACGAATTGAGAGTTTTGTCGGAATTCGTCGATCAGCTTTGGTCCACTGAGGGTTCATTAGCCTCATGTGAACAGTGAAGGTTTCAGTGCTTTGCATACAATACGAAATGCGGAACTCACTTGGCAAGACAGAAAACACGGCATTTTCCATTTCAGCGATTTTTAGGAACTAGAATACTAAAGTTCCAGTCATGTAGCATGATCGTGTGAGCGAATTCTTAAATAATCTATCATATGATAAATTTTATTGAAATTTAAGCAATTACAGTATAAAGAAATTGTTAAAACCCAATTTTATGACAAACAAATCGTACTAAATAAAATTCAGTAATTCAAAAAAGATTTTGAATTTTTTTTACAGGTTTTATAGATTCGTTAGCAAATATTAATGAAATTTAAGTACGTTTTTTTTATCAAAATTTTGTGCAATAATTTTTTAATGTTCGAGTTAATCGTTGAAAATAGGATTGACCGAAGCTCTGCTAAAAATTATAAAATATATTCAACTTCAATTTATAATCAACATTAAAAAATAGTTTTCTCCCCTAATTAGCTAAGTAAAAGTAAAATTAACTACAACGTTGGAAAGCTGAGATTCCGGTGCAAAATTGAAGACCTTCAGGTACAAAGGGCCTGTGCCATCTCGGAAGTTTTTCATTTTTTTCCATATTCGATACCAATGTGCCAACGGGAATATATTTATAAAGGCCCTAAGTTCAAAATCATTTCTTTTCGTATTGAAATTGACCGCCAAAAAGTAGGGTTGCCAATATTTACCTCCTATTTTCAAGAGATGCCTAAGTCCAGAAAAGATTTTCATTGAAAGGACCTAAGTGCCAACCCGGTTTCGGGTAACACTGCAATAATCAACCGAAATCAACTCACCAATTTCATACGATGTTTGAATATTCATATCCAGTTTCTATATTCCTTCACATTTTTTTTGTTTTTTTTTAATTCGGGCTACCCTCTGTATTTTTTTCGGAAATCAAACGTATTAAAATAATGTCAAACATGTCTCTAAATAATCGTTGGGCAATAAATTAAATGGTTTGTTGTCTAAAGAAAATGCACATAATGACATGATTACCCGACGGAAATCATTTCGTCCGGTAGCCAGAAATGATTGCTTTGGAAATTGAGGAACCTCCATAATTATAGGAGGTGATTATTCAAATTGCTTCACACCCTGATCTCAATGCCCTGGCTTGGGATCAAACTCTCGCCGTAAATACGTTAAAACGGGTGGGTTCAGTTTTTGAAGCGAACAGGGAAATTTCTAAGCGTAGGTACGTCTTGTAAAAATGCCACTTTGCTAATTAAATTTATGAACTTTATTAGGTATGGTGGCGTAGTATTATGGTCTCTCAATAGTTATGAATTGTGATATTTTTATTTCCAATTAGGGATAATTACAGGAACTGTAATTATGCTGGAAAAACGTTATTTACAACTGCTCGAAATTTCTTGCTTCACGAAATGTGACCTAAAGAGGGGTTCGAAGATTCTTCTAACTCAACTATATATGTATACATATGTATTTATTTCTCTTATTTAAATTCTCACCAAAATTATTTACAACCCATTCATTACGGCTCTGTAATGCATAAATTACTCACCAATACTTTTGTATTATCGTTGTAATTGGGCATTGCAACAATACATAATCAATTTTTGTGTAGTAAATAATAATTGAAAAAATTACCGGCGGATTTACGTAAGTATAAGGATTTGAACTTACTGCGTATTTGTGCACTTTCTCTAGCGGAAGCCAATTAGTAAATCTCCGTTGCTCCGTCATGTGCGTCAGATGCGCTGAGTCTTGGATATAAACAGTTTTAGTGATTAGATAACAGTTGACACAGAGGTGCGTCATAGCTACACGTAGGTCAAATGAACACATTAAAGTATTTATACTCCAGCCGTATTTCGGTGCGATTACGCCTTAATTCAGAGCCGTATTCGGTACACAATCATTGATGTGGATAGATTTGGCGGACAGTTGCATACAAAATTTCCTGGTGGATATTCCATCTACACGGATGGGTCTAAAACTAATGATGGCTGCGGTTGTGCGTTCTACAATCCTCAAGCTGGAACGGGTGGAGAATTCAAGATCTATACCCTTGCTTCGATCTTCACCTGCGAGATGGTTCCGATCCGAGAAGCTGTAAGCTATGCAAGAGTAAGAGGGGAACAATTGGTAGTTGTCGTGAATGACTGTCGAAGCGTGCTCGATAAATTGTCAAACTATCGCACTAATATGAAAACAAACCACATTATCTTGGAAATACTGGAAGCGGTGCAGCAAATGAACGTTCGGGGTCAGCAAGTGCAGTTTGTTTGGACACAACAAACTGCACTTCACTGTTTGTTTGTTTGCACACTTTGGGGTCACTGGGAATGAGGTGACGGACACATTTTAGACGTAAGCCTACCATTCACTGATCTCTACGTGACAGCACACAGGAAACTAAAAGTACAGTGGCAACAAGCTTACGAGGACGCACGCGTAGGTATTCAATACCGCCTGATGAATCCTCGAGTATCTGTGAAGCCGTGGTTTTCGAGGTTTGAACTCAGCAGTGATTTGCAGATTGCGTTCCAATCATGGGCTGTGCGGCGCATATCTGCACCGTATTGGATTTCGGAGCTCCCCGAGCTGTGAGAATTGTAGAATGGAAGAAGAGACGACAGAGCACATATTTATGAAGTGTCTAGTTCACTACCAACCTAGGCAAGACATGCTCGACTCCATTTCTCGTCGCATGGTTACTCCCCTACGCTTAGCCCAACTTGCACCTACACTCGGAAATCCTACCAATTTACAAAGAACTTTGTGCGTTCATTAACAAAATTAATGTAAAATTTAAGTTGTATAAAGAAGTTGATTTTATTATTTCAAAAAAGGATGTTAAACAAAAATGTAGTATGTATTTTTTCATGTTCTGTAATTTAATTTATATGCAATAAAATGCTTCATGGCTATGGCGAAAGCTAATGCCAAATGCAAAAAAGAAAAGAATTTACGTATTTAGAAGTCCTCTTTTTACCATGTTCCAACCATTTGACCCTCATCATATTGACACATTTTGGAAAACTAAACATATAAATATACGTATACCTGAAAAAAAATGCTTGTTGTGGAATTAGTCGGCTGCATATTTAGTGTATTGGTTATTTTACCAGGGTTCAAAACCCCAACTCATTCCTTCACCACCTTTATTCTTTGTGATAAGTTTCAGGCAACGCCTTGGCCCATTTTCAGGAAAACCCTATAATAATAGGTAACCCCCCCCCCCACCCCCCGATAAAACCCACGAAACAACAACCCAGAAGAAGTCAAAATATTAAACCATGAAAAACAAATACTTACCTTGATGGAGGAAAAAAAGTCATTTTGAGTAAAAATCTGTTCTAGAATCAGAACATTGTCACAACATTTCAATAACTCAAAAGTAAAATGAAATAACCAATATATACCTATATGTAACTAATAAAATAATGTACCCCTGTAATAATGTACCCCTCAGTGGGTTGACGTTCTATCCGGACCAGACAAGGTCCGATTTGTTGTTGTACCTGAGAGCCGCTGAGCTCTACCTCGAACTTTGATATCTGATCTGTGATATGTTTATATACATCTAGTCGTAGTTTTATTTCACTTTGCTGATTGTATGCAGTAGCATTTATATAGTTATTAGCCAATTTTACATCTGGTCTTAGTTGTATTATACTTTATTTTTGGGTTTTTTAAAATCCACTTTGGGAGCTAAACAGTGGTCATCACTGTACCCCTCATTTTTTCACCATCCGAGTTGCCAGTGGAGTCCATGATGGCGCTTCTTTCTAGTCATGGATGGCAACATGGCTCCCCTTAGAATCGTGCCACTTCGTCTCCCTTTAGACACCTTGGTCAAATGCCGCTAATGATCCTTAAAAAAAAAAAAAAAAAAAAGTAGAGGAGGAACAGTAAAACGTAGTTTTTTAAAATGAGATTTGAGATAATGTTTGTTTTAATAATAATAATAATTCTTGTTGAATCTCTATAAATTGTTTTATTCCTACTCTACATGATTAGTTATTTCTTATTATATATATATATATATATATATATATATATATATATATATATATATATATATATATATATATATATATATATATATATTGATAATTTTTTTTTTCTTTTTACTTTTGGATTATTGAGATGTTGTGACAGGGTTTTGATTCTAGAACAGATTTTTACTCAAAATGACTTTTTTCCTCCATCAAGGTATGTATTTTGCCTTTAATGCTATGATATTTAGACTCATTCTGGGTTGCTGATTTATGGATTTCATGAGGGAGTACCTACCTACTGTTATGGGTTTTGCCTGAAGATGGACGAAGGTGTGGCCTGAAACGTAGCACAAAGAATAAAGGTGGTGTAGCAATGAGTTAAGGTTTTGATTCTACCCTTGGCTGAACCCTTAAAAATGCTTATATGAATGAATTTAAATGGTCCAAAGCGAACTATCAGGAAAACAATCAGATTCCCGGAAATATAATCAGGTTTAAGAAATTGATGTCCTAAATAAATTATTTGAGCAAATGGAATATCTTCATTTTTTTAAGCTAAAAGATAGAATTCAATTGTCGGATGAATCCAGAATAACACATTCCATGTTTTGTTCCACATTTGTATGTTATCACAGATGTTGTTTTTCGGCGCTCTCCCCCAAAACACGGTACTCCCGCCGTTCAACTGTTCAAATATTTGCGTACTATCGGGAGTCCTTGAGGCGAAATACATCGCTTCGAGTCAATACGAAAGTTCGTGCGTCAGCGGGCCGGCTCGTATCTTTTATTGAGACAAACATTGAAGAGTTTCGATTGCAGTAATCAAAAACCTATCTTCGGAAAAGGCACACAAAGCCGGATCACATACCGTTTCATTTGGAGCCGCCGTGGGCTCGATATCACAACACACGTCAACACCTATATAGCGTAATACCCGTGACAGATATATTGAGTTGTTATTGTTGGAGAATATGGTGGAGGACGACGGTTTTGAGGATAATCCACTAGATTTAATATTGAGTTTTCCATCTGTGGGACTAAATAGGTAAAATTAGTTATATGAGGAAAATCGGTAAATCGAAATATGAGTACTATACATTCTTTTCAGTAAACATACCAAAGATACTGAACATGAGAAGGAGTTGTAATCGAGTTCGGACAGGCTGACAGACCAAGAGATGTACTAAGAGATATATTTAATATAGGTACCCTAAGGACTTTAATGTGGATAGGGATGGTGGACCTCATTCGTATTACGTTACTTATCAAACATCATAATTTTGATGGATCCGTGTACGCTGCATTACGGCCCCATTGGTTCAGTCGTTATCTCCAAAGGCAACTCGAAAGTCTGTGATCCGCTCGTTTAACGTCAAAATGATACACCACCCAGAAGAAAACACGGCCCCATTTGCCAGTCTAATGGAGTCATTAAGGGACACCCCGTGATTAGCCTACATTACATTTTATTCCCATCATTCAAAGCCTTCTTTTGAGTACGTACACTTGAGAGGTGGAGACCCCCGTTTTTATCCTCCTTACATAGACGTAGCGTGGACCATTAATTTGTGGGAAGGGGGGGGAGCCCATATGCAAAAGTCTATTAACTACTTCTACTCAATGCCCTTAAAAATACAGCTCTACAAGATTAAATTTTAGTGAATTTTTGTAGAAAACGAAGCTATTGCAGTGGCTCAAAAAATTTTAAAATCAACAGTGTTGAAAAAATTTTCATTGAAATCCGGTTTGAAGCATTCTGAAACTATTCCATGAAGTTTGCGCGTTTTCATATATATATATATATATATATATATATATATATATATATATATATATATATATATATATATATCATCATTCTAGACGAGGAATCTCCATAAGATTGAGATAAAAATCCCGTTCTTCCGCCAAAACATCAAGCTTTCCAAATGAAAGGATGAGTTTTTGCCAGCACTTTTTGAGCTCATTAAATTGCTCAACTTTCAAAAAATGTAAAAAAAGTCACTAAAAAAAAGCTAAAAACGGCCTGAAATTGTTAAATTTATAGTTTTTAGCCGATTTTCAGTCAAAACAAAATTATCTACAATAAACGAGGACATAATAAAATTGTTTGAACAAAATTATGCAGAAAAATCTACTTGAATTTTATTAATATTCGCTGAAAAATATATAAAAACTGCAAAAAATCCATTTATTAATATCTATTAATCCAAACTCTTTTTTGAATCGCCAAACTTTATTTAGTATGATTTTGTTTGTTATAAAATTGTTTTCATAGCTAAAAAACCTATAATTATTTCCCTTTTCAATATTTTTTATGTGTGAACGTGGTGTGGGGATTTTTCCATTGCAGTTGCATGATAAAAATATGTACTGAGGTGTGATTTTTTTTTTTTTTTTTTAGCGAATATTTATTTAGCTATTTTCGTGGGTCTCGTGGCACGACCTAAGGCCGGGTCCATGACGAAAATTTGTTTTGTGGTCTCCGGTACCTACCTAAAAATAATAGCCATTCATGTTGGAGTATATGTAGATATATGTATACGGGAGACTCACTTCATTGTCGCGGGTTAAATTACTTATGTACTACTTACTAGGTTTATGTAAGTATTTAATTTATTTACACTAAAGATTTAGGTTTAGTACCAGAGGTTTATTTTATTTATCTTAGCCACAAAACTATTGATGTATAATTATGTTTTGTTTACAATGATGGGGAGGGGGGCACCGTCCCCCCTTGCCCCCCGGCGCGACGCCAATGCTTGTTCCCTAAATCTCGCGTTTCCACAGGTGAACGGGGGTATTGAAGGGGAGGGAGTTACTCTTAGGTACACATGTGTCTGCCACCACACATGCGTACAACAATCATTTTCTGTTAATAACAGGAGATGCTGCTGGGAGGTGCAGTTGCCCATGTGCAGCGATGAAGCAGCTCCACCTGGCTGGTGTTTCCCACGCTCTGGACCGTCTGTCTGCCACGTCCTTCTCGTCTCGTTTCAGGCTCATCCCCGTCCAATAGGCAGCTCTCTATTCACTGACACACGCCTCCTTACAGGTAGATTTTCCCCACTCCCCCAAAGTCTGCAGACGTAACGGGCAGCCGTATTTTTCTTTCTCGTCTTCCTCCTAAGTGCCCCTTTTACCGTTGGTTCCTTTTCCGATACATGGAAACTTCTCTTTTAGATATCTGTGTCAGGTATCAAACTGAAGTAACATGATAAATAGATAGGTTGATATAACGCTTTCACGCTGGACGGGACACGAGCTGTCCCAGTTCGGAAATTGTTTAAAATATTGGCTGGTACAACGTACGTTCCAATCACTGAAGACATTTAGGAACAGAAAACAACTCCATGTTTCGGCTCCAAACGCATATGAAGAGTAAAGAGGAAGTGCAGGCTATCATGGGTTTTCCTAGTATCTAGAAAAACAAATTTAATTGCAAGAAACGCAATAAAATGTATATCCTGCGATCAAAAAATCTGAAATTTAGAAATTATAATGTCAACGTACAGGTAAAAGTAATAAAAATGCCAAATTAAATCACGAAATTAATTTTATTGAAATATAACGGAAAAAAAGCCGAACATCACAAAAAACAGCGAAAGAACGGAATAACTTCCTTGACAGCGAGTGATTTCCTCACTTGTAGGTTAATTTCTTGAAATTCCTCCTGGATTTCTCAGAACAGAATATTTTTGAATAAATCAAATCCCTGGATTTTTTGGAAGAGATCAAAGTTTTTCTCGTGTAGGAACTTGATGGGAAGTGAAATTCTGATGGACGATGTGGCTTCTGAGCCAGATTTTTTTTTTTTTTTTTTCAGATTTAGCGTCAGAAACTTGCTAGTAAATTCTGCATTATAGCTCCAAAAAAAAAGAACCCGCCTAATCAATATATCTGATTTTGATCTGGAAAAGAAATTAATGTATAACACAGGACCAAACGATGAATATTGAATAGAGACAGCAACAGAACGGAAAAGTGGAATATTGTCAAACATGAAACACAGCTAACATGCTTGCGATTCAGAGGCGGGATGATGAACTAACAAGGATGGGGGAAGTGGCAGCTCTAAGTTAGCCCGTTCTTTCCCTGGAACGCTCTCATAAGCCCGTTCTTTCGCTGTATACGAAATATTCACCCGCTGTTCTGAAGTATTTAGACTCGTTTATTCCTTGTTTTGAACACACCACCGTGTTAGGCTACCCCCAATACATAAGGTACCATTCTCAACTCACTTTTGACAAAAAATCGAGTTAGCTCGTTCTTCCCCTGTACTCTTAGAATGTTACTACATTAATACATCTTATCTCACCACCTCTCTGGCAAAACAAACTGATTTTAACACAGAATGTGTTTTAGCCATGGACTAACTAGCCGAAAATGGAACGCGGGATGGTAACGAAATGTGTGACGGATGATTTTCACGTACAACCGAGTCGTTGCTAGGGAAATGGTACTTCGTCGTTTTTCATCCCACAAAATTCGTTGACCATTCGTTCGAAAGCTCTCGATTTATCCAACAATATTATGTTAACTACTGCGAAGTGCGTGTCCAACAAACTGAGTTATGAGCATGGTTATATAAATAATTGTTTACACACAGGTGATCATTCTCAATAATTGATATTGTGAACATGATTGCAACCGCTTGTTAATTTCTGATGATTTCATTGAGCTTGTGTTTCGATGATTTGATTCATAGCAGGTGATCTGAGTATTACGAAAACGGTTTGATTTGTGAAGCGGAGGTTAAATAATTTGAATAGGTAATTTCTATACTTTACACTCTAGGAAGCTGTAATTTCGTTTGTAGCCTCTTTAGGACATCTACTTGACGATGCTCAGGGTCCGGATCAGATGTGTGGCTCTTAAAGCTAATTTCTATGCTTTACATTCTAGGAAGCTGTAATTTCGTATGTAGCCTCTTTAGGACATTTACTTGACGATGTCCAGGGTCCGGATCAGATGAGTGGCTTTTAAAGCTAATTTCTATACTTTACACTCTAGGAAGCTGTAATTTCGTATGTAGCCTCTTTAGGACATTTAGGTACTTGATAAATCGCTCTTGATTTATCACGAATTTATTTCGTATTTTTTTTCGTAGTTTCATACTATAACTATATAAATTGATGTTATAAATGAATAGTAAACAATGACGCTTGTTTGGTTGTCACTTGGTTGCGCGACAACGCAAACACATTCTGTGTTTCAATAATTTCGTCCGAAGTATGTAAATAGAGGTAACCGGGGGTCCAGGGGGCTTGCCCCCTGGCGAGGCGCGGAGCGCCGAGTTTTACAGTGGAGATATTCTTCAACACCAAAGTTACTGTATTTTGAACTCACTCCTCCTCTTACCGAGTTTTGACATCACATCAAGCTCGTAACTAGTGCTTAGCATGGTTGTATGGAGGAGGAAATTGGCAGCATGAGATGTTACGATGTTTCAAATAAATCTAGAGCTTTCCGTCGACTGGTAAACGATTTTCGTATTGAAAATGGTAAAGGTGCAGTTCCGTAGTAGCGATATGACTTTAAGCGAGAATCATGAAATTTTGATAACACGTTATACTTTCGACCTAATTGCGGCTGCTATGAGCAAAAGAGGTATATACAATAATGTAACTAGTGGGTCGTGCTTCTCTAGAAGTTGAATTGGGAACCACTGATTTGGATAAACCACCTCTTCCTCCCCTTTCATAGCTAAGATTTCCTAATTCGAGAATCTAACGACTAATATCATCAGGTCCAGCAGAAATGGCGTTTTTGACAAGGCACTTTACCTATACCTTAGACATTCTTCGCTTTTACTAAATACTACATATGCTTAAATAGGCCTAGACTGTGCCCGAAACTCTGGCATCAATTTTAGTCTACTCTTTCGTAGAGAAGTTCATGCAATAACAATGGAATTAGTTGCAGCTTTGCGTTCGGCTCTAGATACAGTCTCTATAATTTTCTGCATATGGATAGTATCAACGAGACAACACAAGCCGGTTCCACAGAAACCATCTGGCATCTATAATTCGCTGAATTCCTGGAAGGTTCACGTTAATCAAATGAAAATTAAGAGAATTATGTATGGATGCGTACAGGACGAACGCGGAACCAAATGTCGTCAATAACGTCCGATATGCAAAACGCGAATGGAAAATTCGATAATTTGGGACAGGCATCAATTTGGTTTTATATTTTTGCATGAATACAATGCGTCTGCATTCTACGTTCTGAAGCAAGGAAGCAGGAAGATGATAATTATTCATTTTTCAAGGAACCTTCAATGATACAATCGCGGACTGAGGTGGATGGCACCAGATTTTAAACGCTTGGCTTAGATCTGGGCTGTAGAAGTAGACGGTTAGTAGAGTTCAAACTATTGTATGTTCAATTTCATCATCCCAACTAACCTCAGTAGGTGCTGAATGAAGGACCCAGTTAATTAAAATGGGGATAAATAATCAGCTGATCGCTCAATATTCACCAATTTTGAAAAATCTGGATTAATTTAATCACCGTCTCCTGAATTCATGATCGAATTCTTTCTCCTCTTACCCCCCTAAACTTTGACACGTAATCGATTTGGCACGTAAACATAAATCATTTTGCTTCCTCACTACGAAAGGTAGAGAAGCTTCGTGTTGGTGATGTGATGTCTTCGTAATCGTGATGAAGTCGAAAAAATTTTAAATCAAAATTTCCACTTGATTTTTTCGTTTCAGAGCTTGCTGATCAATTTTGGTTCCGTGTCTGTCTGTCTGTCTATCTGATGTCTGTGGTAAATACTTGTCAAGCCTGAAACTGTACCAAGTTTCAGTCCGATTCCACTTTTAAGGGATTGTGCGGGTTAGCTTCTAGACGGTCCCCTATAACTTTCATTTCCGTCACATAAATGGTAGTCTGTGAGCATTAATTTCTCATCATCTATTGGTCTGATTCTGTTCAAAATCGGTAGATAATTGGGTACATTTTTTAGAAAATGTCCTATAAATTATATCTTGATTGGTAGAGCAATTACCATTGCGCATGCGCGAAACTAATATCGATTGACACAGGAAAAACTCCGAGTATAATGTAACGATTTTGATGAAGTTATCAGGGATTGTGCGGGATAGCTTTTAGAAGGTTCCCTATAATTTTCATTGCCGTCACATAGTAAATCGTAGTCTGTATGCGCAAACGTTAATTTATAATAATGTCGATTTCTTACTGTCTATTGGTCCGATTTCGTTCAAACCCAAAGGGGATGGGTATAGGTGTGTTCCAGAAATATTCCCTATATCGCGGATTGGTGGATTAATAACTATAGCGCATGCGCAATCATTGCAATCGTCTATTAATGTCCCAGGGAGTCTCCCTATCAAATTTCAACTTTCTGGGATGAATAAAAGAGAATTAATCTCACTAACGGAGAAGCTTTAAACAGCCCTGCAGTTCGGGAACTTTCCAATAAAATTTCTAATGATTTCTGATTTCATTCTTGCAGTATACATAGTTACCGAATTTGTTCATCGGAATCGAGTTGCCATTTTTGATCTGAAAATTGGGTTGAATTAAAAACACATGACCCCCAGCCCATGGACATGTATGTGTCAAAATAAAATAAGGCCGGTGTCCGGGAAAAGGTCGAAATCTCGAATGGAGTCAGTGGCGTAGATAAGTCATTTCTCATGGAGGGGCAACAGTCAAGGACTACATTCTATTTTATAGTTTTAGTATTCATTTCTATAAACTGTCAAACGTTCATATAAGTAGATATTCAATGGTTTTTCGTAATGATTTGAAATCACGTACGCTTTCATATTCACAAACCTACCAATGGATTATTAAAGCACACCTAATACTATTTAGAAAAAATATAATCCAATCAACTAATAATCAGAACGCTGAAAACTACGATAAATACAAATATCTACGGATGAACTGAGGACCACTAGGTTTATATACCTACCAATATATAAGACTTACTGCCTGAAAAATCATATAATTATGTATGTGGAAGGCTCACTTACAGGTTTATCCACAATAAATTTTACCTACTTGTTGATCTGGACAATATCACACAATAAATTGTATTATAATAAGTACGCGGAATAAAAAACGGGGCATGAAACCGAGAACGGCAAACAACAAAATGTAAACATAACAAACTCAATCCAGCAATATGCTTAGTTAGAATATAAATACCTACTGCTACAATATATTGTTTTAATCTTTTCTATAAAAGTAATTCAATCACCACAGAAAACTTCATTTTTTTCTTTCTTTACGAGTATTTTAACTGTGATTTAATTCGTAAATGGTGTAATACAAACGATATACCAATAATCAAAAATTAATAATAACGCTAGTTCTCGCCCTAGTGGAGGTTCGGAGAAGGTGGTATCAGTTGTTTTGTGTGTGATCAGTTGTTTTATGTGTGATCACTGATCAGTTCATCAGTTGTTTTGTGTATCGACATTTCCGTTTCGTTGACTAGGTGATTTTACTCATCTACGATGGGCTGTAAAATATTCACGCAATTTTGCCCTCATACAAACTAACCTAATAATAAATTAAAAAAATAATTCAAAATCAAATCAGAAACTCGTAAACGAGTTCCACTATTCGCTTTACAAGCAGATACCATGTTACATGGTCTTTGATTGGGGATTTCATAACGGTTGTCCTCGAGTGGTCCTTGACTGTTGTCAAGACGATGAAAATGTTTCCTATGGAGTGGAGTAAATGATGCTATTGCTTTACGTTAAGAATATTGTAACCGGCTTCTTAAAATTGTTTATAGTCCAATCAACTTAGTTTTGGAATGTAGCCAGGTACGTAAGGAGGGAGAAATTGGTAGCTTGAGATGTGAACATTTATCACATAAATCAAGCGCTTTCCAACGAGTGGCGAACGATTTATGTGTGATGAAAACTGCGGAAGTTCCATCCCCCTAGCAACGGCTGGGTTGTTCGTGACCAAAGACATATCCATGCCAATTTATATATTTGTGAGGGCGTCTAAAGTTGCTAGGCAACCGGATCCGTATAATAATAGTAGTGATTGTGTCTTACCAATTAGTCTAATTACATTCTACAATTGAAGGTGCGCCACAGAATGGAGCTGAATCGTATATAATCTCATCTTTCGGTAATCTCGATAATCGAACCTTCCGACACACACTACTAGTACCTATTTTTTATTTACTCCTGATTATGACCAGCTAGAATCGAGTTCCGGGCCGCTATGCGACGACCGACGCGACGGTTTTACGCAATCAGGATCAAGTGCTAGTGAACAGTGGCTCGGGTCAATGGGGAATTTGGCCTCTGCCTCCGGCCAGTACCAGCACACTCCGCACCCGACGTCAACTTCGTGCTCGCCGCAAGCTGAATGAGCTGTTAATTAATTCTTGAAAAAAAGCATCGAGTTAAAGAGCTCGCGGGATAGATTGTGTTTAATGAACCGAGCAGCTGCGCCAGCGTGGGAGCGGCGCGCTCGGATTCCGCGCCGGCAGCCGTTTTGCGCCATGAGCTGTAGTCTCTCAGCTCGAGTCCCATTCAGGAGACTACACGAGTCACCTCGGGGGGAAAACGCTGCGTTTTAATAGCGCGCATACTAAGGTTAAAGAGTGACGAAACCTCAGTCCATGCAAGTCACGTATGCTCTGCCCATTTATATTTTATAATTTATGCACTTTCGAGATCCTAATCTCCCATCTTGAAAACGTGCGTTTTAAATTAATATGTACAACCGCGCAGCTCGATTGAGTCTGGAGCGGTTGTTTACTCCTCGAAATCGATCACTTAATGTCATAAATTGAAGATAATCATGGTTGGCTTGAAAACGTTATCTGAATATTGGGGCAGAGATCGGGAGCTGAGGCGCCTTTTATTCACACTGTATCGTGTGAGTGAACTTTCTTTATAATATAAAGTCAGTTCACTCATACGATACAGTGATAAAGAACGAATACAACGATAGAGACTTTGTCGGAAAAATTACAAAGTGGCGTATCTTTTTTCCTCCACCACAAATGGACGTAACTGCAAAAAACGTATTTCGAGATATTCGTGTTTGAATGTATACGGGCGTTGGGAAAATCGGAAAATAGAAGTACACAACCGAAAATCGTTCATTCCACCTATCGTTTACTTGTTAACAACCCATTACCTAATTGTTCGCTCTTCGCCCTTCAAGGATGCCTTAGTAGCAGATACGTCCTTCTCTCATTGCCAAAAATTGGTACCTTTTCAGGTACGTCACTCGACCGTTTCAATTGTGGAGGTTTTATATAGGGAATAATCATTATTTTTCACACTTGTATTATGCACACCTTACATCTTTTCATTAGGTAATGGAGGAAAGTTATTGCGAAGAAAAATCACACGATACCTTGCAAAACTGTTTCAATAAACTAATAAAAATTGTACCTAATGACTTACAAGTTTTGAAAGAAAAACGGTAAATTTATGAAACTGGGTTTGTACAAATAATTAATCATCAATAATTGAAAGTAATTCTAGTCTAGAGTTTCGTAGTCGGATTCTTCATCCGCATTGGGTTCAGGTAGGCAGTCTCTTACCTCAGTGGATGGCTGAAGGCTCTTATAAAAATGATGGTATTCCAAGAGGATGTTCATCAAATTCTTGAATCTCCTTGGAAAACGACCTGTGAAATTGAATAAACATTTACGGAAACATGAAATTTTTACTAAGTCTGTTATTGTAAAAGTACTAGACGTGTGTACCAAATTACCAATAGCTAAAATCATGGAGTTCACTTACCCTCATTCTGGATTTCTTCATTCGTTTCGCGTTGCGGCTGCTGTTCTGATGAAAGGACACTAATATCATCTTCTCGATTCTTTATAAGATCGAGTTCG